>BQNB010046004.1:8240-43965 GCA_026074375.1 Tanacetum coccineum | reverse complement strand
CGTTATTAATCATCGAACATTACAGATATCAGAAATGAGACTTCGTCCTTGAACATTTGAAACCTTATACAGACACACTCACGCGACTACACTTTCTTCTTGATGTTTTCTCTATTAAGAGATTTTTTTATAACGCGGTTATATCAGTCATAAGATCTGTAATGATATTTTTGAGATACCTATTTTGATGGATTAAATATCCTGGTCAAACTTAGCCAAAATTTTTGGTATATGGAGAAGTGTCGAAACATCTAATTTTGCTGAATAAAGTTATCAGCGTCTTGTTTAGAACTGGTTTATTAAATCTTAAATCTTTTCTTGGTCACACAAACGGTTAACACAAATTTAATCTCGGGACGAGATTTCTTTAAGGGGTAGGTACTGTAACATCCGACAATTTTCGGAATTTTAAATGACTATTTTACCCTTTGACTTTTTGGGTCTGATTTGACTTTTTGACTTTTGACGTCTTATTATCGCATAAAAACGATTACCGCGTAACCGGTAAAATTTTTGGAACATATTCTAATAATAAATCATATTTATTATTACATTACCTCGAGGCGCAAATTTATTTTTAACTTATTTGACTTGAAAACGAAAAGATATATGTTATTTTTAAGCTGACTTATCAAAAACGAACCGCTAGATCACGTTTTCACGACTCGGACTCTAAAGCAATTTGATGTAAAACGACATTCCGGACAACTTTATAGTTTTGTCCGAGACCAGAAAACAAGCAGAAATGACCGAAATACCCTCGAAAAATTTTGAACAGCGCACACAACGCGTACCGACACAAAAATAATTAAATTTATTTTTAATTTTCACTATTTATTTAATAAAAATATTAAATAAAATCATTTAGCATTTTATTCAAAAGCGTTTGTTGATAACGCGAATATTCGAGTTAAATTTTTTTTTTCGGACAAGGCATAACCGGATTATCAAATAAATAACAAATATTTTTATAAATGTTATAAAAATATTTATGAAATACTATCAAGTAAATACTCATTTTTATCAGAAAAATGATTTGAAACGCAATGACGCAGCAACTTTCGTGTCTTGAATCAGAAGTTACACTTTTGGTCCTTGTTGTAATTATTTACATCATCTACCCTAGACTATCCTAAGCTTGTCACATTTTATTAAAACTTTTCAATATATACATGTTAACATTTAGGGTTTCCCTTCATTATAACCCTAACCCTAACACACACCTCTCCTCTCCTCTCAAAATCCGGCGCCGCTCCGGCAGGTTTCCGGCCACCGCCGCCGGCAGCCGAGGCAAACACCACGCCACATCCAAACACACCTTCATCTCATCATCCATGGATAAAACCAACTTTCACCACCCCATATCACGCCATCGTCACCAACCCATCCACCTTCAACTCAGACCCGCTGCCTACAACCACACACCGGAGCAGCCTCCCTCACCCAGCATCCATCTCCACCACGCACCACCACCGCTGCCCGCACACCATGATCGTCACCCACCTCACTCCATCCCCACCGCCGCTGCTACCACCTTCATGCCATGCACCAACATCATCACCGCCTCCACCCCACCGATGTTACCACCACAGCTACGCCACCACCACAGCGACGCCACCATCCCTGCAATCAACAAACCACATAAGGGTGTGTTTTGGATCGGTTTAGCATCCAAATAGGTGTGTGTTTGGGTTCAATAAAAAAAACCTCATAGGGTGTTGGTTTTCACAGGTAGCACCATAAGGTACGTTGGTTGTTCTTGACATTTTTTTTTTTTTTTTATTTTTTTTATTTTTCCTTTTAAATTTTTTAATTAATCTCTATAAGGGTGCGTTGTTTTGACAGAAATAGCACCACTGTGCGTTTTTGGTTATACGTATCACACCAAAGGGTGCGTTTGGTTTTGATAGAAGTACCCACAACAATACCCCAAAAACCTACCCAACTGATAACAACCCACATGAACCACGCAATACCCACGGACCCTACTACCTCCGACCCGCAACGGGTGCGGACAGCCACTACAACACTCACTGTGGGATAGCAGAAAAACCATATGTACGTTAGTTTGTTTATGACACGAATCAGGGTGCGTTATGGTATAGTATATTTAACCACGGGTTGCAGTTGATGTTTTGGGTTTTAACTAGCATAGAGTCTTTGGGTGAGCAGAAAACCGTAAGGGGTCTGTAGGTTCCATGATCATTCATACAAACCTTAACAATGATGTGTAGAATCAAGATGCAGGAAAATAAAAACTTTATTGATGATTGAAAGAAAACTTTTTGGTGGCTAGAAACCCTAACAATAATATTGACTAGCTAACCTAAGAATGAGAAAAACATAGAGTATTTATACTCTAAAGGGGATCAGTCTAGGAGGCCTTTGTGGGATTTATCTGGGCTTTTTGCATCTTGGCCCGTTTACATCATTAAACATTACAATTAATTAACTAACTAACGAGCTATGAAACGCCAATTTTCTTCAAGACCGAGCTTCACTTGTTTAGACTTGAAATTATGTTTTCTAACATCACCCCCTAAGTGATGTCTTCTTTGAGGTCTCTTAGGGTACATATTTTGAATTCATTCCTTTGGAAACTTGAATTACTAGATTATGATAACTTTCATCTTATACACAGATTTTCTTGAATTACTATGATCTTTCTTCAATACTGCCATTCGCTGAATGGTGTGATGAACTTTGGTCCTGACATGCTCATACTTGCAGTAAACATTAACGCTTTTTGTTGATCTAGTCTTCTTCAATTCTTTAGATCATTAAATATTTTAAAGAAGACTTTTGATGTCAGAGTGCGGAAGCTTCATTTACTTAGCTATCATGATTCTTTCCAAACTTTGAGTATGAACAAATAAATTTTTAGCAAACTATTATCTATCAACGATTTGATTATGTCTTTAACCATACCATTAGCCCTTTGCTATGGACTATTCCCAATGCTTTAGTGCAAACAAGTTGCCAAATGAACCTTATAGTTTTTTAGGCAAGACAATCAGCTAGGAACGGATTTGATATCTCTTATAACCCATTACTCGTTTGCTCTTGAGTAGTCAACTCTTTGTGTTGAATACAAGGTGAGTCGATCACCATGCATGTATGTATAGCTGGCAGCCAGTGATTAGATAGATTCAATAAAGAACCTTCTTGACAGGTTTTCCAGCTCAAAGCCTTTAAGTCCTCTAATACCGAAGTATCAGATTCCCGTATGCTTGATGTTCTCTCAACCAGATGTCCATGGACATACACACTATGAGTATTTCTACTAATAGAAAGGTAAAGAAGTGAGTCCGTGTACAATTACTATCTATTGACTATACGTATAATACTCTGTTCAGATTTTACTCTTAATCAATAAGTACCAGTAGAAAGCCGGTGGAAAAATGTGATTTGAAAAACATTCGATGTGCTTATGAAATTTATTTAGGATACAACGAAAGTTTAAATCAGAATGCTCTGATGATGTTTTGAAAGATATCTCAAAAGATATGAAGTGCCTCATAGCTCTAATCAAACTCATACAATATTTTGTAAACAGTCATTCTCACTATGGATACTGCCGAAACAATATATGAGTGATTCTATACGATACCGGTGGTACAACAACATCTCATTCCTTCGCATTCCCCTTAAAGTCACTTCCCCAATCATGAAACAAAAGATTTCTTTGTTAATTACAGATACCTGGTGTATAACACAAAAGCTTTGTATCTGACATTGATGAGTATATAAACACTTTTACTCCCCCTACACATGTGCATTCGATAATCGTACGATGTTATTTGCACATAGGATTATATCGTTTTGAATCAATCGAATCATTAGTTTTTAATCCGTTGACATTTAAGTCACAGTATGTTCCCCCCGGTCAAAAGTATGCAGCTTTTGTATGGTGTTTTTTTTGATCTATACTGGATGGTAAGATGTATCGCGCCCACCCCTTAATGTTTTGAAGTGAGTGAATTAAGCACATATAACAAGTGATTATTATATTGGAAACAAGACCTTAGTTAAACATAACCGAAACAGAGCTGATAAAATCAAAACAAACAAGGGAATATAATAGGCAACCGACTGAAGATGTAAAGTTATGTTGCTCATATTATCTTTCTGTATTAGAATCAGCAACATTGCGTTTCAAACAAAACCTGCAAAAACTTTAGTATACCAGTTCTCTCCCGCCCTCAACCATGTACCCGGTAATAATAGAAAGGGTTTTGGTCAACGTTTGAATGGTGACCTGAACCATGTTTGATAAAAATATTGTATATGAGAAAATTGTTCGGTTTAGACAACTTCATGTGTATGTGAAGAAATATAATGCACTGAAACGTACATTAAGTCTCTGTAGCAGTAAACCCGGGTTACAGTTGAAATAACTGCAAGCCATTTAAGCTTTTTTTTTTCCTTTTTTCTCAAATATACACAAAAATACAAAGGAATACAACGCGATACATACAAAAATACCAGAAAACCCCTTTGAACAATCCTTTTCGATCACTAAGTATGCAATCAGTTGACCTAGAGATCATAGTAAACGTATTGAACTAGAACTAACACTCGGGGTAAGTTCTAAAGGCTCAACAAATGGTTTCCATTATCCTATTTAAAGGACAGTTATCAAACAAAGCAAAATGTCTCCATTTGGTTTCCCACTAAGGCTTAAAACTACCACAACCTTTCCATTTGGTCTCCAAGCTGTCTTAAAATAGTGTTCACATTATGATTTACTGGTTGCATTCCAAACCATCTTAGTATGGATTCACCACTATGTTTGGTCTGGGGGATTTGGTAATCAACATAGACTTCAAAGACGAATCACAAACGATTATTGATCAACAACATTCAACTTCCAATTGTGATATGCTGCTCTTCCTCGCGATCCACTACTTTTACTGGGCAAGATAACGATGGTTCCGAGTGTGTGCTCTATTGGAATAGTTTGCGAGATTCAGTGGCAGGTTTGGTTCTTGTAGACAGAGTTTCACAAGGAACATTAGTCTTCTTGTTTTGTTGCACTGGTGGTTTCTGTGTAGGTCTATTTGAAAGTCTGGGTGTTTCCTGAAAAGTAACTTACAGTCTTCTTAGTAAACAGGGATAGGAAAGGCTACTTATCTTCGTTGTGTCATGGAATGTACTTAGGACTAATGAATACATACCTGAGAGCAATTACTTTTATGGTTTCTCAGAGGCTCGTAGATCCAAGACTACTTAATTTGCTAATCAATCATTTTTTAGTTGCATTCTCATCATTTTAAGGCTTAATTTTGCAGTGAATGTAGAACGTGAGTAAGTATTAGAATTCAATAGTTCTTCATAACGTCGTTTCAGATTCACATTCTTTGCCTTATACCCATCAATTTGAATTATAACTGAAGTGAGCGTATCCTTTTCAACAGAGATAGCTCAGATTCTTTTCTATGGCCTGCTTATATCGAAGCTACCTACATTATGGAATCCTAACATTCAACATTCTCGTGATGTTGAATCTTGATTTTGCAAGTTTCTGCTGGGTGACGTCTTCCCCTTTGAAGCTGATCCTTTAACTTGTTAATTTCAAAAATTGCATTAGATGCAGTTGAGTTAGTATTATCACAAACCCTCTGGTTTTTAAGACATTCTTTATATTTTTGAAATTTAACTTGTAAATTAACGTGATTCTTTTCAATAAAGGCACACGTATTTCCAATTCATTAAGCATTTTGTCAGCTTCTTAAAAATCTCAGCTTCAAGTTATCTTCACTTTGGCGGTATCCCTATCGTAATTAGAATCTAAGGTCTTACGCAAAGGGCATTCGAACTAGGGCACAAAACAATATCAGAAAGCAAGTACAATAGAGCATATATCTTTCTTTTAAATGCTATTAGCAAATAAGCAGTCATTTTGAAATTAAAAGATTTTTCCTCTCTATGTTCAAGTGTTCTTGTTCGCAAAAGAACGCAACGTTCATAATACTCAGTGTCCATCTCGTCAAATAACACTTATGTATTCAGTTTACTTTCTTAAGAATGTATTTCAATTAAGTTTTTGAACAAAAGATTTTTAACACTTTCAACAAAAGGGTATGATTTGTTCTGTAACATTGCTTAACGGTATAAAACTCCTTCTGAGCTCTTGGCTAGCGACATTGATCTGTTCGTATGGCTATGACAGTGCAAAGCGGGAAATCCACAAGTTTTAAGCCTCGTAACAAGTGAAATTTAACTCTTTTCCGACAGTACGAACAAAAGGAGTCACAGGTTTGGGTAGGTTACTTATCTGAGTACAAGTTTCTTAGCAGGTAACCAATAAACATGTTTCTCACTCGGGACAATTCTTCTAGGAACAACAGTGACTATACACAGGCATTTGAGCTTAAGCATAGTTTATGGTTTTATTATCCCTAGTCCTTTGTAAACATCTAGTTCTACCTGACTTCAGCGTGAACTAATGATTCTTCAACTGTCATGCACTTTAACAAGGTAAGGGGGGGTTTGGGGTTTAAAAGTGCATGTCCATCATACAAGGGTAGGCTGTGAGAAAACTAGCTTGTTTGAGGTTCCACGATAGCTACGACCAAATGAGCTTTTGTGCAAATCATGTGTTTGCTAGGATAGAGTCGTTTTGTTAACATTGGAATAGTTTTGTGTGGTTGTTGAAATCTTTGCAAAATATTATGTTGCATACTTTATTAGCTCTTTTTAAACAAACTATTTCATCAAGGTACAATAATCCTCAAGGAACATCTTTTCAAAAACAACCTTTTTTTACTTTCATTTTTCAAAGAGACTAATTGACACAGACGATTTGAGAAAATTTTTACTTTAGCAACACATTTTCTTCTTCAAGCTCAACATTCTGTTTGTTACGTTGAATAATGGTCTGGTCTAAATCATGTTTGACTTTATTACGTTCTAGACTAACCATTTTCTTGTTTGCATCTGCAAGCTCAGCCTTGTAAGGAGTCATTAACCAGGCTTTGTTCCTGATTAACCTTAAGGTGTCCGTCTAATTGGGTTCTCAAGTCATCTAAGATGGTAATCATGGATATCTCACCGGGTGGCGCAGAAGATACCTCAGTTGGAACATCTTAAACGTCGCTGTCAAGTTGGTAACTGATGATATAGAATTGTATTGTCATCAATATCCGACTCAAAACGGATCTAAGGTATCTTCCAGTATGCAAATCCTCATGTGTCAACAGATGATTCACATTATCAAAGATTTGATTAGCATCAGTGTGTACCTTATTGACTTGACTGGTGGTTGCACCATTGGTTCCACTTGTGGATGACAAGTTAGCCATGAAAGCTGCTGCTACATGAGGTCCTTCATCTACGTCAGAATCGTACGCCGTCCCTCGAAGACTTACTTCGAACATGTTTAGTAGTCGTAATAGCCATTGTGCTTGATCATAAGGAGCTGTACATTTCCAACAACCGCAAGGATGCTTTGCTCAGCAACTAAAACTGTTCCCTTTCTCCTTAGCTTCCATTAACAGCATCTAGTCCTTGAAGTACTGAGATTACTTTTAACTCTCTTTTTCTCCTTACAACTGCCAGTATACATGTCCTTCGTCCATGGCAGTAGTAGCATATCACCTCTTCCCTACGTTTGTCCGTTCATCTGCCCGTAGTTCTGAGTTCCTCGATTACCATATTACCATAACATAACCTAGAGCTCTCTCTGAACTGTTTCAGTAATACTCTGCCCGTCATGCAACGAGTCAAGACTCCTTGAGTTGGACGATGACTTGAGCTGGTTGCTGTTGGAGGAAACTGCTTTTCTGGAACCACTCAACAATTAAACGATTTGGTTCATGGATTGCCCAACATTAGCATCATTCTTGATTGAGGACTTGTTTGTGAGTTGAGGAAGTTAGTGGTCCATATGTGGAGGTAGGTGACTAGTGGTTTGAAGTTGGTGCATGTTAGTGGGTGTTTGAGCTAGGTATGCCAAAGGATCAACAATACTGGTAAACCTGCTCCTGTTTCTTGAAGAGCTTTCATAGCATGTGGTGCATATATTTAAGGTAGGTGTGTAAAGTTCCACATAGGTGTCGCAGAAATCTCCTTTTGTTCTTTCACATGTCACATACTTTGCCAATACGGAGAGGTAAGGTTGTTGACAAACTGGATGTTCAGTTTCTGATTATAGGCGCGGATGTTTAAGCGATGTAATCTTCATATCATTGATCACTTTGTGGAAAACGAACAAAGTAAGTCCATGAAATTTGACTTCATTTCCTATTGGGCACCGAAATCGTTCGTACCATCAACAGTTCTTTCTACCTTCTAGTTGTTGTGAGAGACTTTACCCGAACTTTCATTAGTAGCTCTAACATTGTCCCAAATCTCTTTCCCAGTACGAGTCTAGTTTAGTATGTTGAATACATGTCTTGGGAGCCCTTGACTGAGAATGTTGGTTGCTTGAATATCAGCTAATTCTTTATTGTTCTTAATCTCAGTAAACTCTTCGTCCCACTTGTCTCTTGTTACTTGTACTGCATCCTTACCTTGACCTTCTGTCATAGTAATTTGGGGATGCGAAGTTGGTTCGTTTTGGATTGATCTCCATATTAACTTACCAAGGGTTTTACCACGAATATACCTCTCGATACGAATTTTCCATGATTCGTAGTCACTTTCAACCAACATGGGAGGACGATTGTCCGTTCCCGCTGCACTTGATTCTTTATCTGTTGACATTTTGATTTAAGTATGAATGAACGGATCTCAAGTGATTGTTGTTATGTTTGATTTGTGTTTGGTTTTGTTGTTTTTATTTTTTTTTTTCAAAATCAACTAGATCGTTTGTTGAAGCCTTGAACTCGTTCGGTTTATCCAGACTACCCTAACCTTGTTCGATTTCCTAAGACGTAATCTCGTTTTCGATCCAAAATAATTCACTTGTTTCGGTTCTTCAAAAAAAAATTATCACGTTCGGTTCCCTTTGAATTTAACTCGTTCGGTTCTCAAAGGAATTAAGCTCGACGGTGTTAAAGCATTTGCTTGTTCGGTTCTCAAAGAAAATTCACTCGATCGATTATCAAATCCTTTTGCTCCTTCGGTTGACACAAAACACGAATCCAAAGACCTTTTTCTTGCTAAAAAACACCACGAACAACCTGTAAATCTCCAAGAAATCGCTACAAAAGATATGATTAGCTCGAACAAGTAATGGTTACACGATCCAAGACCACGAATTCGATCAAGACGCTTGTTTCCTCTCTTTTTTTTAATATGAACCACAAACAAGAAAAAAAATCTCGACTCTCTTTCTTGTTTTTTTTTTATATGCGAACCAAAAAAATACACCTTTGTTTTTAATTAACTTTTTCGAACCAAAAGAACAAAAGAAAATCACTAGATCTTTGATTGCTTACAAGATGGTTTTGATGATATTAATTTAAACACAAACCATCTAAGAATCAAGAATCAAAACAACCAATCAATCAAACCCAATTTTTTTTTCTTCGAAAACCCCCCTTTTTTTTAATAGCCAAAACCCCCAAAAAAATTAAACAGAAATCAAATCAATTCATCAATCTTGAAGGCTCTGATACCAATTGTAGGTTCCATGATCATTCATATAAACCTTTACAATTATGTGTTGAATCAAGATGCAGGAAAATAAAAACTTTATTGATGATGAAAAGAAAACTTTTTGGTGGCTAGAAACCCTAACAATAATATTAACTAGCTTACCTAAGAATGAGAAAAACATAGAGTATTTATACTCTAAAGGGGATCAGCCTAGGAGGCCTTTGAGGGCTTTATCTGGGATTTTTGCATCTTGGCCCGTTTACATCATTAAAACATTACAATTAATTAACTAACTAACGAACTATGAAACGCCAATTTTCTTCAAGACCGAGCTTCACTTGTTAGACTGTGAAATTATGTTTCTAACAGGGGCGTTTGGGTTGGCAGGAAACCACAAAAGTTGCGTTTGGTTGTGCAGAAACGCACTAAGGGTGTGTTTAGCTTAACAGAAAACTATAAGGGAGTGTTTGGGTGAGCAAAAAACCCATAAGGGAGTGTTTGGGTGAGCAGAAAACGTGTAGGGGAGTGTTTGGTTGGCTGTGAACACCATAAGGGTGTGTTTGGGTTAACACAAATTCAATAAGGATGCATTTGGCGTAGCAACAACCGCAAGGGCGCTTTTGGTTGGTTGCGTTTCATCCGAGTAGGGTTATGATCCGTTTGGTTTAGTCGGTTAATAAACACTAAAAGGATTTCGTATATATATAAATATAAGTATTAATATATATATATATAAACCGGATCTAAAATGGTGGTTTAAATTGGTTAAATAAGTGAATTATTTGTTATGTTCATTTTGAATATTTTACAACCCAAATAGGGTATTTGGATTTGGGGATAATAACCTTAAGGGGGTGTTTAGGTTTGCAACATGGATCGATTTAATTGAGGGAAACTAATTAACTTTTGTTATTATGGAAAACGTTAAATAAACGAACAGGTCATGCCGAGACTTTTATAAATCGCTACACTTAGTAAACTTTTACAAATCTTACTTTACTTATTATCTTGAAAAGGACGAATTAAATGCCTTAAGAATTATTAGACCGTGAAGAACCGGTAATCAAATGTAAGCTATAATTTTAAAGATTTCATTTATCTAATCCGCAACTTTAAGCGTGCGTTAATTTTTATAAAGAACTTTATATTAAATCATTTGGGGATATCCGGGCATGTGTCGAATTATTTAGTTTCTTTTATTTTTAACCTGATATTGTTTGGGCGGTGATCGCAGATTATCCTTTCTATATAATACTTGGAAAGGATTATATATTAAACATTTTATTATAATTTGTCACATTTTAGTGATATAACACTTGTCGGTATTAAATACGCATCGAGTTATTCTTTGAGTTGTGTATCTTGTTAAATATTTCAACGGTCATGAAATGATCACACACCAGCAGCTGCTGACTCAAGAAAAGACTAGTGGAAGCCTTTACCTGAAGAGGAAATACCAGCGACTCCTGAACCCACTTGGACCATTCTTCCTTCCAATGTGTCAAATGTAGAGAACAACTGGGTATCTGCATTAGCTTTAAGCTATGAACCCCCTGCTGAGAACTCCTTGCTTGCAAAGACTGGATACATGAAGACTTTCTTGAATTGGTAATGCCATCAAAAAAACAAGTCCAAACTTACCCAAGCCGACTTAGAAGAGCAGGCATATGAAGTTGTCAAGGTCTTTTATCCAGATATCATTCACCTTCAGTTTCAGATGGAGGAGTGTCATAAGATGCTCACAGATCAGGTTGATTAGGCGAATCCGAAAGGAGATCAAGTCAGAATCAATGTTAACGACCACCGCCTCTAGGTGGTCCTTGATCCATCCAAATACGTATATATAATATATATAAGGATTTATCAATAATAATATAGAGAGTAAGTATTCCGAAAGGGTTTAAAGAAAATCGCTCTTAACCAAAGCGACTTCAAAAACCTCTCGGGTCGTTTCCTCGACGAGGCGTGAATTGAATTCGAGTTAACGTTCGTAATCGGGATTTTGAAAGGATTACGATTTTTGATTTGGTTTCTACTTTCTACAAATAAACACAAAAGTATGGAAAGGAAATAAACGAATAAGGCAATAAAGCAATAACGAATTTAAACCTAAAATAGAAACGTTAACGGAATTAAAGAAACGTGACAAATTAAGCAACTAAATCAAATTTGCATATTTAAAAATAATGAAAAAGAAATAAACAAGGCAATTACAACTATCATTAACAAGCACAATCATATTTTTATCTAAACTAAATATTGCAATAAACATAAAGAAATAAAGTAGATAAAGAAAAAAGGTTAGAGGTTACAAGTTTGGATTAACGAGCGAGATGATACAATAGATTTTAATAATACCAAATATACCCATGTCTAAGCTAATAACCCAAAACATCCGTCCTAACTCGTTATAATGAAATACCCGTAAAACTTGACTGCTATTTTTGAAAGTAAAAGATATTTAATAAAAACTAAATTTATAAAAAACTTACCGGTTCATGCGAAACTTTAGATCAAGATATAACTCAAAATCATTAAGTAATCATTGACTCATAATTAATGATATCTTAAACATAACAAAAGTAAAATGTTAAACGTAATGGTTGTGACTTGTGACTATGCTTAATACATTAAAAGACAATCGTTAACATTAAATGAAATCAAGGACGAAAAAGGAGAAACAAAATTAACAAAAGTAGTGGTTGGTGTTGTGTCACCGACTGTTGTTGTGATTCACGTTCAAAGAAAAGATATGAAAAAAAAACATACCAACAAAATCGCACAGAACATAAGAATGAAAGCGGCGCTTGTCTCTTCTTGAAACAAAATCGAACCAATCTTTTTATTAAATAATCTTGAGAGTACAATGCTTGGAAGGGTAAATGATGCTTATAACGAAGCTTAAAACAGAGAATTTATCCTAATTGCAGTAAAGAAAAATGCTGGAAAAAAATGTATGAGATGATATCTTCTTTGAATGAAATCCTCCCCTATTTATAGGGGAGTCTTGTACACTATGTGAGGTAAGACCATCAATGCCTTCAATGCTTTCTATAATTGATTATGGAAGGTCATAACTTTTGTCAACCAATCTTGAAACCGCCTCATTAATTCTTTGACCGCTATTTTTGGCTCATATTTTATGATAAAGATGATGCGGATAACGATCGTTAGATATTAGAACTAACAGTGTTAAGTCTCCAAGTAGGCTTCTTCTTGGGCCGGTTTGGTTATTTCCACATTGGGCTTCTTTCTTGGCCAATTTTCTTCATAATTTGGGTCGGTCTTAGCCCATTAATTTTGAGCTAGGATTGGCCCACTTTGCAAAATGTCTTCAGCTTTGGCTTTTCTTGCTCTTCCCAATCTCGTGCTTGGTTTTGTCTGGTTTTGGCTTTGTTTTTTTTGTCTTTTTGTGAATATCCGTTACCTGCACAGTAAATAACACAAAACAAGCATATATTTGGTATTTTAAGTTCGTTTTTGGTTATTTAAGCTCGTTTTATTAAGGAAAAGGTATGTGTATTTAAGCACATACCAAGGATGCTTTATACGAATGCGTTAATCATGACAGGATTGTTCGTGTCTAGATATTAGGAAGAAGTACCGTCTAAGTCTTAAGAATGATATGCCGCCTCGAGATAAGCAGCCATTTCACTAATTAATCAAACCAACATTTAATTGGATTTAACATGGTTAATACAGTTTTAATTTCTTCTTGCACACATTTTTTTTCTTATTTTCTACTACATACAACATGCTGGGACTTTCATTATGAAAATATTAACATAACTTTAGGATACACTGATAAGAAACAGCCCAATCCTAAAGTGCCCTAAAGGATAAATTCTTCGCCTCTTGATTTTCACTTATTCCCAAACTAACTTAAAAACAAGGTCCACTGTTAAATTACAAGTTGGATGCTAATGCTACTCAATATTTTTAATTTGTGGAAAAACATCTCCTCTCGACAGATATAAAATTAAGGTGTGTGTGCCAATTTGGTTGACCATCCTATCCACATTCTAGATAGTTATAACCTTTCCCCAACGCTTCTCGTTTCACTTTTGGATCAATGAATTCAAAGGTGAGATTGCCCCGTGTAATGACTTTCTTCTCGGCCGATCCCAGCCTCGTCGGCTAAGTGACCAGGCTTTTGACACCTCACAAAGAATAATTGTCAAGACTTTTCGACTTAAGAGTCCAACACCAAAAACTCCCGGTAATTCACTTGGCAAGTTTATAACTCAAAGCAAGCTAATTCCTCCAAGATTAAGACATTGTAGGTAAGTTAATTCCTTTAGAGTGACTTTCTTCTCGGAACCTCCCGACCTCATCGGCCAAGTGCCCAGGCTTTTGACACCCCACAGAGAATACTGATCAGAATTAACAAACGTCCGGTTTCAAAATTTTGTAAGGATTAACAAGTTTAAGTTCAAAAGAATGTTTAAATTTTAGAAAAAAGTCATTTTCCCTTTATTTATTAAGCAACATATACTAGCAACATTATTATATTTTTCACATCATTTTCATTTATTTATTTTTTTCATTTTTTTTGCAACATTTATATTTACACAGTGTACAGGGAAAATTTCTTTTTAGAAAATTAAAACATATTTTCGATCAAAAACTCTTATTTATCAATTCATCGATAAAGCTTTTTACTCTAAAAATGTTGATCTTAAAGGACTTTTAAGAGTGATAAAACTCTAACTTGTCTTTCAAAAAGAGCACGTATTATTAGTCATTTTAGAAGCTACTGGGAGAAAAAGCCACAAATTACACTTATGAGCTTTTAAGATTTCCAACTAATCCTTGCTTAGCATTCCAACTTATAATTAACTCTATCATTTCTCGTTCTTCACAAATTTAAAATCTTTAATAAAAAGATCTGCAAATGCTTAGCCAAATAAAATAAAGCTTTGCATATTTAAAGTCATTTATGGAAACTTGCAAAATCTTGGCCTTTTGAGCTAGAAGTCGCATTTTAAAGCTTCTTGTATAAAAGACTAGCAAAAGCTTATACATTTATAAAGGTTAAGGGAGTAAGCTAGAGCTCAACACGCTCGGTCAAGTCAAAAATTATTCTTATTCTCACCAGCGGAAAGTCAACATTGTGATAAACACTTATTTTATGTTTGCAAAAATTTTAAATTTTGACATAAAATCACATTTTTTTTTCTTGGTAAAACGAGGTTACGTAAAAGACAAAGACAAATGCAAGTGGGATCAAATCGATAGATTCCACCCTCATACAAGAACAATACATTGTCCTCAATGTGTGGGGGTTGCCAACCCCCTCATACTAATTCCAAAGTATATTCCTAATACAAAAGGGGATCTCACGTAAATCTAAAGCCGTTTATTAATTATGCCAAAGATTAAACGTTAGTCAATAAGATCAAGGATATAGGATTCCTAAAATAAGCATGCAAAGGGATGAAGACCGAGTGAGCGTTGGACAAATCCACGAGCACGAGAGTCTTCATAGTCTGGGGAATCCTGCCAATCATCACAGACAACAAAAACACAAAATTGGAATAGGCGAGCCCCCGCACGTCACACTTATTAGAAAATAGAAAGAAGACAGAAACACAGGTTGCCTCCCAAGAAGCGCTTTATTTTTGTTGACCGAGTCACGAGCTTGACTCGACCCAGAATTTAATTGTCCATGGGGAAGGTTCAGAGATCTGGGACAACCATGGGTGGTATGTCCCCTCCAAAGTAATGTTTCAACCTATGACCGTTCACCTTGAAGTTAGGTCCGTTGGTTGAAGATAACTCAATGGTACCATAAGGGAAAACTTGGGTAACGGTGAACGGTCTGGTCCAACGGGTCTTAAGCTTGCCCGAGAAAATATTTAATCGAGAATTGAAAAGAAAGACTCGATCACCAACGTTGAAAACGCGGTTCTTGATTTTGGAGTCGTGAATCTTCTTCGTTTTCTCTTTGTAGATTAAAGAGTTCTCATAGGCTTGATCACGAAGTTCATTAAGTTCATTCATTTGAACTTTCTGGTGATCACCCGCGGTCTTAGGATTGAAATTACAATGCTTCAAGGCCCAATATGCTTTATGTTCAAGTTCGATAGGAAGATGACAAGCCTTTCCGTACACAAGCTTATAAGGAGTGCACCCGATGGGTGTCTTAAATGCGGTACGGAAGGCCCATAATGTGTCATCTAACTTATCGGACCAAGAAGCACGATTTTCACCAACAGTTCTTTCTAGGATACGTTTCAAACCACGATTTGAAACCTCCACCTGTCCACTTATTTGTGGATGATATGCGGTAGAGATTCGGTGGGTTACCCCATATTTAAGCATGACCTTTGCGAATTGGTCATTGCAAAAATGAGTACCGCGATCACCAATAATAGCACGGGGAGTTCCAAAACGGGTAAAGAGAGATTTTAAGAACTTACAAACAACTCGGGCGTCATTAATGGGGAGCGCTTTCGCTTTAACCCATTTTGACTAGTAGTCAACGGCCACGAGAATGTAGTTGTTCCCTTGTGAAGATGGGAACGGGCCTATAAAGTCGAAGCCCCATATGTCAAAGATCTCGCAAACTTGAATTGCGTTTTGAGGCATCTCGTCACGCTGCGAGATTTTGCCTTGACGTTGACAAGCGTCACACCGTATGACCAAGTCATGGGCATCTCGATAAATCGTAGGCCAATAGAAGCCGGAATCGAAGACTTTCTTAGCGGTGTAGTTGGCACCATGATGTCCCTCGGTGGGTCCATTGTGGCAAGCCGTGAGGATATCAATGGCTTCTTGGCCGTATATACAGCGTCTAATCACTTGATTTGCATAAATCCTAAAGAAGTAGGGGTCATCCCAAAAATAATGCTTCACGTCTTTGAAGAATTTCTTCTTTTGTTGGGACGACATCCCTTTTACAATAAAGTTACCCGCATGGTAATTTGCAATATTGGCAAACCATGGGGTGTTCGAATCACCACGAAAAGTCACCATCCCAAGTGTCTCGAAAGGAAATGTTTCGGTAATTTCCTTTTTCTCGAGATCACTTTGGGGGTTGTCTAGTCTAGACAAGTGGTCGGCCGCTAGATTCTCCACTCCTTTTTTGTCACGGATTTCAACATCAAATTCTTAGAGGAGAAGAATCCAACGGAGCAATCTCGGTTTAGCATCTTGCTTAGCGAGCAGATACTTGAGAGCCGAGTGGTCAGTATACACTATGGTCTTCGACAAGACTAGATAAGGTCGGAATTTCTCAAAAGCATACACCACGGCTAATAATTCTTTCTCCGTAGTAGTATAATGAGTTTGGGCTTCGGTCATAGTCTTGCTCGCATAGTGTATTGGTTGAAAATGTTTGGTCTTTCGTTGCCCCAGGACTGCCCCAACCGCAAAGTCACTAGCATCACACATAATTTCAAAGGGCAAGTCCCAATCGGGGGCAACTAATATTGGAGCTTCGGTTAGTTTCTTCTTAAGGGTCTCAAATGCTTCTTGACATTCGGTCGAGAAAATGAATGGAGTCTCTTTTTCAAGAAGATGGGTCATTGGCCGGGCGATTTTAGAAAAATCTTGAATAAATCGTCGATAAAACCCGGCGTGACCTAGAAAACTCCGAATTCCTTTGACGGACGTGGGAGGAGGTAATTTTGCAATAACATCAACTTTTGCCTTATCAACCTCAATCCTAGATTTTGAAATCTTGTGGCCGAGGACAATGCCCTCTTTGACCATGAAGTGGCACTTCTCCCAATTTAGAACAAGATTGGTGTCTTCGCACCTTTGGAGCATTTTGTCTAAATAGGAGAGGCAAGATGAGAAGGAATCCCTGAAGACCGAGAAATCATCCATGAAGACTTCCATAGTTTCCTCGATCATATCGTGGAAAATGGCCATCATGCACCTTTGGAATGTACCAGGAGCATTACATAAGCCGAAAGGCATACGTCGATAGGCAAATGTTCCATAAGGGCAAGTGAAAGTAGTCTTCTCTTGGTCTTGCGGGTCAATCGGGATTTGAAAATACCCGGAGAATCCATCTAAGAAACAATAGTACTCGTTACCAACTAATCGTTCTAACATTTGGTCCATGAATGGTAACGGAAAATGGTCTTTTCGGGTGGCGTCGTTAAGTTTCCAATAGTCAATACAAACACGCCACCCGATAACTAACCTAGTCGGAATTAACTCATTGTATTCATTTTTCACAACGGTCATTCCACCCTTTTTGGGTACACATTGCACGGGGCTAACCCAAGGACTATCCGAGATATGGTAAATCAGTCCGGCATCAAAGAGTTTTACAACTTCCTTTTTGATGACTTCATGAATTTTAGGATTGACCCTTCTCTGATGTTGGACCGCCAGTTTAAAGTCATCCTCCATTAAGATTTTGTGAGTGCAAAATTGTGGGTCAATACCCTTAATGTCGGAGAGTTTCCAAGCAATTGCATGCTTGTAAGACTTTAAAACCTTTATGAGGCGTTCCTTCTCATCATCTTTAGCAATAATGACGGGCAATTTATCGGTACCCTCCAAAAATGCATACTCGAGATGAGAAGGTAAGTCCTTAAGTTCAAGCTCCGGGGGTTCATCAACGGAGGATTTAACGCTTTTAAGTTCTTCAGTTTTAATCTCTTTCGGAGGGAGAGGGGATGATGGATCTTCATTTAAGAATTTCTCAAGGAGACGGATATCTCCTTCCGAATAGAAACATTCATACTCTGGAAGAGAAACATCGGCATTCTTCTCTTCGGGATCAAATCTAAAGGTTTCAAACTCAGGAACAGAGGTAAATCTTTTGGTTTTCGCAAAGAAAAAGTCACAATTCTCCATAGGGATAGGAAATTTGGAGAAAAATTCGCCTATATCTTCAGAATCAATTCCCGGTGGAACTGAGTCACTTGCAAGATTAGCTTCAATTTCCTCGAGAATGAAATCACCTCCCTCAAATGGAGTAAGGGAGGGTGGAGATTTGGCGATGATTGGTTCAGAAATTGGAGTGGGATTGCCACTCTCGGAATTGCCAGAAAATCCTAACACCTCTTGAGAATACTCCTCACAAGCTATATCAATGACATCGATTCGGTTAATCGATTCAGCATCATTGTAGGAGAATTTTGAAGTGTTACCGACTTTGAATGTTAAGGCTTCATCACCCACTCGGAGGGTTAATTCTTCACCATAAACATCAATCAAAGCTCGTGCCGTCCTTAAAAAGGGTCTCCCGAGAATTAAGGGAGTTCGAGGATCGACATCATAATCGACGACTACAAAGTCGGCTGGAAAGTGGAACTTTCCTACTCTCACAAAGACATCTTCGGCAATACCGGTTGGTCTAGAAGTAGACCGGTCCGCAAGCTCAAGAATCATTTGAGTAGGATTAAGTTCCGGAAGTGAAAGCTTTCTCCATATGGAGAGAGGCATCAAGTTGATGCTTGCACCAAGATCGGCCAAGGCCAAGCATTCAGCTATTTCTGGAAAATTGCATGGAATGAGAAATTTACCGGGGTCTCCTAGTTTTTCGGGCAACTTTTTGAGGATAACCGCCGAACAATTCTCATTTACCGGAGTATTGGCTACTTCAAACAATTTCTCCTTATTGCTAAGAAGATTCTTGAATGTGGAAGCGAATTTGGGCATATAGAGTAAAGCATCCGAGAAGCTAAGATTGAAGTGTAAGCTTTGGAAGATTTGAAGAAACTTCTTCATTTGATGGTCGTCTCTTTCTCGGAGCTTTTGGTTGTTGAGCCTCGAAGGATAAGGGATATTCGGTTTAGGCTTAGGAGTATCAATGGACTCAGAGGTTGGACATCCGGAGGTTGGACTTTTTTGGTACTTGATTGCACCGGATCCTTTGTTACCTCGGGCTCTCTTTCCACCACCTTGGGAGAGGGAGAGAAAGGAGGAGGAATTGGAGGTCCATCGTAAGAAACACCACTTCGGGTGGTGATTGCTTTCAAGTCATCTTTTGGGTTATTAACGGTATTGCTAGGAAGAGGACCCGAACCTGAACCTGAAGGTTTGTTCATTTGAAAATAGTTGCTCAACATGTTCTCAAGCTTGTTGTTTTGTTGCAACATTGTGGCTTGAAATTCGTTTCTCAACTCAGTTTTCATGTTATTGATTTGATTTTGCATAGCTCGCATGCTTGTTTCATTAACTTTCATGTAATTTGCGAGTTTATTTAACAGAGCAGTTGGTGGAGTCGGAGCTCGGTAAGTCGAATTTCCTAGGTTGTAATTATTTCCTCGGTTTTGATTATTGTGAATTGGTGGGAAACCGGGTGGTCGAACTTGATGAGCTACACTTGGAGGACGGTGTCCAGCATTTCCCTGATTATAATTTACTGCAGCTGCAGAAACACATGCTTAGATATTATCATAATATCCAGGGAAAGCATTGCCATCGGTGGCATGGCACTAGTAGTAAGGATGTGGTCCTCCACAAGTAACACAACTCTCTTCAACCACTTTAACGAAAGCTAGAGGAGGGCTCATGTTTTTAAGAAGCAAAGCCTTAACGGCATCGGTAAGTGCAGCAACATCGGGTGAAATACCCAAGGTAGAAGTGCTTGTACTTACTTTGGCAAAAACCGGTCTGCTTCGTGAATTTTGAACTTTTGACTTATTTTTGATAATTGTTAAAGCATCTTTAGTACTTCTTTCCAAAAGATTACCACCGGCAGCAGAATTAAAAGAATCTTGATCGGTTGGGTTTAAAGAATTGTAGAAAGTATCAAGTTGATGCAATTCTATAAAATCGTGATGTGGGCATGCACGAAGGAGATCCTTGAAACGGTCCCACGTCTCATGAAACGGTTCATCGAAACGTTGTTGAAAGTTGGAAATTTCATTTCGGAGGTTTGTTGTTTTTGAGGGAGGAAAGAACTTGTTAATAAACTTGGAGACAAGATCATCCCAAGTTTCTATGGAGCGAGGAGGTTCTTTCTCAAGCCAAATACGGGCTAGGCCATCAATAGAAAATGGAAAAAGCATAAGCTTAATCGCTGTTTTAGGCACGTCTTTGTACTTCATCGTAGAAGTAATCTTGTTAAACCAACGGATATGAGCATGAGGATCTTCTTTCTCAAATCCGAAGAATTGTTTCGAGGTTACAAGATTTAGAAGACTGTGCTTGAGTGGTATATGTTTAATTACACATACCTTTTACCTTTAAAAACAAGCTAAAATAACCAAAAACGGACTTAAAATGCCAAATATATGCTTGTTTTGCTAATTGTATTGTGCAGGAACGGATATCTAAGAAAAGGACGAAAAACGAAGCCAAAACGACAAAACCAAACATGGAATGGAAAAGACTGTGAAAGACAAAGCCAAATCGAAGCCGAAAAGTCAATCAAGTCAAAAAGTCAACTGGTCAAAGTCAAAGTCAACACCGACATGGTCAAGTCAAAAGAAAGTCAAAGAAGAAAAAAAAATATAACTATAGGGACTGAAATTGCCAATTCCCTAAGTTATATTTACAAAATAAAGAAGAGAAGGGCCAAACTGCCAATTTGGCAAAGTTATACTCCAAGGACCAATTCTGCCAAGTCCAAAGACTTATAAGTCCCAAGGACGTGTGATGCAATTAGTCTTATAACTTTTGGGGACTATTCCTGCCAAGTCCCCAAAGTTATTTAACCACAAGGACGTACGGTGCAATGATATATATAACTTTGGAGGACCAAAGCTGTCAAAACCCCAAACCCATGCCCTGTCACCCCCAACCTTTATAAACTTTTTTTCCCGCCATTTTCAATTCCCAACGAACTCACGGGTTTTCCACCCCGCTTTTACCCTGCACCCCAATTCCACCATGGTTAAACATCATCTTCCCCCTCCACTATCTTTCCCAGCTGTAAGATTGCCAAGTTGGCAATCCCACAACTCCCCAAGCATGATTCGACGGCTCGGATGGCTTCTAAAGAAACCCAAGATAAATGAAGGGCCATGATTTGTTTGCTTTCCCCCCTCACACAACAAACACAACCCTTTTATTGTGTCTACAAAGAAACACAAGTGAAAGAAGACAAGAGGAAGAAGACCTAGTCGTTTTCCTATATAAAGATTGTAAAGCCATTGTGGCTAAAATAGTTTTTGTATGTCGTTTTAGTGTAGTATTTTAAAAATAGTTTAAGTGTTTTTAAGCTAAGTTCTTTTATGTACTTGTAATTCTCAGTCTTAATGAAAATTCAGTTGTGTTTATAATCGTGTTCTAAATCTTAATTGTCTTTTTAAAATCCCTTAAGCTCTCATTTAAGCCATCTTTATAACTGTTTTTAGAAAACCTTTTAAGGAAAATTCGAAATTCAAAAGAAAAGAAGCAAGGGTACTGTTCCATTGAAGCTAAGGATGAATAAGCTATTGTGGATGGCTTATTGGGTTATGGTATACGTATATATATATATATATATATATATATATAATAGTAATAATAATACGTATATATATATATATATATACCGTATATATATATATATATAGTATATATAGATACGATATATATATTTAGATACGTAATAGCTATATATAGAACGTATTTAAATTATATATATACTATATATATATATATATATATATATATATATAAATAACGGATTTATCAACATAACTATATAGAGTAAGAAGTTCCGTAAGGGTTTAAAGAAAATCACTCTTAACCAAAGCGACTTCAAAAACCTCTCGGGTCGTTTCCTCTACGAGGCATGAATTGAATTCGAGTTAACGTTTGTGATCGGGATTTTGAATGGTTCAAGATTTTTGGTTGATTTTGTCTATTTCTACAAATAAACACAAAAGTATGGAAAGGAAATAAGCGAATAAGGCAATAAAGCAATAACGAATTTAAACCTAAAATAGAAACGTTAACGGAATTAAAGAAACGTGACAAATTAAGCAACTAAATCAAATTTGCATATTTAAAAATAATGAAAAAGAAATAAACAAGGAAATTACAACTATCATTAACAAGCACAATCATATTTTTATCTAAACCAAATATTGCAATAAACATAAAGAAATAAAGTAGATAAAGAAAAGAGGTTAGAGGTTACAAGTTTGGATTAACGAGCGAGATAATACAATAGATTTCAATAATACCAAATATACCCATCTCCAAGCTAATAACCCATAACATCCGTCCTAACTCGTTATAATGAAATACCCATAAAACTTGACTGCTATTTTTGAAAGTAAAAGATATTTAATCAAAACTAAATTTATAAAAAACTTATAGGTTCATGCGAAACTTTAGATCAAGATATAACTCAAAATCATTAAGTAATCATTGACTCATAATTATTGATATCTTAAACATACAAAAGTAAAATGTTAAACGTAATGGTTGTGACTTGTGACTATGCTTAATACATTAAAAGACAATTATTAACATTAAATGAAATCAATGACAAAAAATGAGAAACAAAATAAATAAAAGTAGTGGCTGGTGTTGTGTCACCGACTGTTGTTGTGATTCACGTTCAAAGAAAAGATATGAAAAAAACATACCAACAAAATCGCACAGAACATAAGAATGAAAGCGACGCTCGTCTCTTCTTAAAACAAAATCGAACCAATCTTTTTATTGAATAATCTTGAGAGTACAATGCTTAGAAGGGTAAATGATGCTTATAACGAAGCTTAAAACAGAGAATTTATCCTAATTGCAGTAAAGAAAAATACTGGAAAAAATTGTATGAGATGATATCTTCTTTGAATGAAATCCTCCCCTATTTATAGGGGAGTGTTGTACACTATGTGAGGTAAGACCATCAATGCCTTCAATCCTTTCTATAATTGATTATGGAAGGTCATAACTTTTGTCAACCAATCTTGAAACCGCCTCATTAATTATTTGACCGCTATTTTTGGCTCATATTTTATGATAAAGATGAAGCGGATAACGATCGTTAGATGTTAGAACTAACGGTGTTAAGTCTCCAAGTAGGCTTCTTCTTGGGCCAATTTTCTTCATAATTTGCACCGGTCATGGCCCATTAATTTTGAGCTAGGAATGGCCCACTTTGCAAAATGTCTTCAGCTTTGGTTTTTTCACGCTCTTTCCAATCTCATGCTTAGTTTTGTCTGTTTTGGCTTTGTTTTTTTGTCTTTTTGTGTATATCCGTTACCTGCACATTCAATAACACAAAACAAGCATATATTTGGCATTTATGTCCATTTTTGGTTATTTAAGCTCGTTTTATTAAGGAAAAGGTATGTGTATTTAAGCACATACCAACACGCATGTTCTCACCCCAAAAATATATCTAAAACAAGTAAAACATGGGGCTATAAACTCACATTGATGTTGCAGAACGATTGGCGGGAATATGCATATTAAGTGCCAGACAAAACTGAAACTGGAACGGCTCGACCAAGAAGTTGCGGTTTATCTTAACGGGTATATCCTACTAGCCTAGGATAATGTATTTGGGTTTCCCGATGAATGAGTACATCAACGCGACACGTTGATAAAAGATTTGGATTTAAAGTTGTAATAGTTTGGTGGTTGGTTAAATAAATAAATCAAAAAGTAAACGCAAGGTGTGTAATATATTCCGTATATATTACATAATGAAAAATGACCGAGTATATAATTCATACCGTGAATTATATAACAAGATACACAACCAAAAGAATAACTCGAAGCGTATATAATACACGACATGTGTTATGTCTAAAAGGTGATAATTAAAATAAAGTGGTCTAATTATATAATACTTTCCAAGTATTATATAAGAAAGATGATAAAAATAAATGAAACTAAATAATTCGACATATGCCCGGATATCCCCAAATGATTTAATAGAAAGTTCCTTTATAAAAATAAACGCATGTTTTAAAGTTGCAAATTACGTAAACTATGTTTTTAAAGTTTTTACAAAAGTTATGATTATATAACTTCGTTCTTTTATCAGATTCCTAAAATAGTAGAAATTATAGTAAAAATTACTAAGTATAGTAATTTTATAGATTTTTTGCCATGACTTATTCGTTTATAAAACGTTTCCATTTTTACCAAAACTCAATGTTTTTACTCTTTTCAATTATCCCGTGTTGCAAAATACTCGCGTGTTTTTTATATTACACCTAAACGATATCAAACAATTAACAAACATAAGTAAAACCAAACACACACCTTTATGGGTGAAACAGAAACACAAAAACGAAAATAATAATTAATACGTTTGTTTAACCGTTTTAAACCACAATTTAGATCCGGTTTTAGTACATATATATATATATATATATATATATATATAATCTTTTAAACTGTTATTATCTGATTTATATAAACCAAACGCACCCTTTGTGCGTTTAAACCAACCAAACACACTCTTGTGTATTCCTGCTATACCAAACGCCCCTTTATGGCTGCTAAACCCGAATCCAAACATTCCCTTGCTGCATTTCGGCTAAGCCAAACGCACTCTAATGGTTTTCTACTAAACCAAACACGCCCTTATCGTGTTCTCTACTAAACCAAGAGCACCCCAAACTGTTATAAACAAAACCAACGCACCCTTTTCTTGTTTATAACATCCAAACGCACCCTTGCTGCTAAGCTTATATCCAAACGCTCCTTGCTGCGTTTTTGTAAAACCAAACGCATCCTACTCGATTTAGAGCTAAATCAAACGCACCCTGCTGCGGCTTATGAAGACCATACGCACCCTAGTTGTGATTTTGCACAAACAAACGCACCCTTTCGTGGTGACAGAAAACCAAACGCACCCCTATTGGTGCTAACTGCCAAACAAACGCACCCCTATTGGTGGTTAATAAAACCACACGCACCCTTTGTGGTGCTGATGATGTCGAGGGTGGTGACGATGAGGTTGTGGTGGTGCGTGGCGATGATGTGGCTGTGGTGCGTTGGTGACAATGAGGTGATGGTACAGCGGGGTGAGGAGGTGGTGGCGTTGATCAGTGTGGTGGCATGGAGGTGAGGTGGTGCGGCTGTGATGATGGTGGCAGCCATGGTGGTGTTGTCGGTGGTGGTATAAATGGTGGAAAATGAGGTGGAGATGATGTAGATCGGAGGTAGATTTACCTAATTATAAATTTTGGAGTGGCGGCCGGCGGCGGTGGTCGGAGGTTGGCCGGAATTCTCGCCGGATATGAATGGGGGCGCCGGAAATTGTTATAGTGGGAGAGAAGTGTGTTTTTAGGGTTAGGGTTATATGAAAAAATGAAGAGAAACCTAATAGGGTTAGGTTTTTATATGGTGGAAAATTATAAACAAAGTATAAAATATGTAATAGTCTAGGGGGTTTCATGTAACTATTACCATAGGGACCAAAAGTGTAATTTTTGTCAAATATCGGTTCGGGACTCGTTTATGCTAGTTAACGATTTATTCAAGACACAAAAATTACACCATTGCGTTTAAAATAATTTTTCCACGAAAAGTGATTATTTACACGACTATTATATTATAAATATTTTATAAAATATATATAAATGATTATTATTTATTTTGCGTTTTTAACAAACGTTCTTGAAATAAAATGTTAAATAATTTATTAAATGTTTTTTTATTAAATAAATTATGATAATTAAAGATAAATTTAATTATTTTGGGTTGGTACGCGTTGTTCTCGTTTTCAAAATTTTGCGAGGGTATTTCGGTCATTTTATGCTTGTTTTCGGGTCTCGGGCAAAACTAAAAAGTCGTCTGGAATGTCGTTCTACATCAAATTGCTTTAGAGTCCGAGTCGTGAAAGCGTGATTTAACGGGTCGTTTTTAATAAGTCAACTTAAGAATAATATACATCTTCTCGTTTTCAAGTTCAAATAAATTAAAAATAAGTTTGCATATGAGGGATATGTAATAATAAATGTGATTTATTATTTAAATATGTTTCGAAAAAATTTCGGTTACGCGGTATCGTTTTTATATGACAATAAAAGTTCAAAAGTCAAAAAGTCAAGTCGGAACCGAAAAGTCAAAGGGTAACATAGTCATTTAAAATTCCGAATATTGCCGGTTGTTACAATAGCAGTATTAATACTTGGCCCAACAGTATTAATATTTGGAGTACTGCTCTCAGGTCTCTCTTGGTTATCAACTCCACTTGCTTTACTAACCCCTTCATCATCCTTCTTTTCAGCATCACAAGAAGGTTCTGGTTTATCATGACTAACATCCATTGAAGGAGAATCAAACAATGAAGAATCTTTCCACAGAGGCATCACAATGTAGTCTTGGCTAGTGTTAGTTTCCTTGCTAGTAGTACCTTCACCAATACTGACTTCTGAACCTGCAAAATCATTAGAGTTTGTACCTGCAATAACTGGCACATAATTCATTGATTTTGTTAGACTATCAATATCAAACAGCCACTTTGGACCATTGCCTGAAACAATAGGTTTATCCTCCAAGAACCTAATGTGCAAGTTTTCTTCTACTTTCCTGGTTCTAATGTTGTATACTCTAAAAGCCTTACTAGTCAATGAGTATCCAACAAAGAATCCATCATCAGATTTTCCATCAAACTTGCCAAGATGATCTAAGGTATTAAGAATAGAAACATGACACCCAAATGGTCTCATGAAGCTTAGAGCAGGAGTTCTACCTCTAAACAGTTCATAAGGTGTCTTGTTATGAGGCTTAACAATTATTACCCTATTCTGCACATAGCAAGCAGTATTAACTGCTTCAGCCCAAAATGTAGTGGGTAACTTAGAGTCTGCTAACATTGTTCTAGCTGCCTCAATCAGTGTTCTATTTCTCCTTTCAGCAACACCATTTTGCTGAGGAGTTCTAGCTACACTATATTCTCTCTTAATGCCTTTTTGTTCACAAAACTCATTCATAACTCTATTCTTAAACTCTGTCCCATTGTCACATCTGATTATTTTTACTTTCTTATCAACTAGGTTTTCTATCTCAGTTATAAAGTTCTTAAGGATGCCACTAGTCTCATCCTTAGAGGCTAAAAAGAAAACCCAAGTGAATCTGCTATAATCATCAGTAACCACAAGACAATATTTCTTATTCATTAAGCTGCACATAAAAGTTACCAAAACAAGTCTAACTAAGCATATGAATAAGGCTGGTAATAGAGTTTTGAATCTTGGACTTGCAAGAGTGCTTTGTGTTCTTTCCTTTTAAGGAAGCAACAATGTTTGGTATTTCAATATGTTTGTAGGTAAAACCTCTCACATGATGTTCCTTAACAAGTTTCATTTATAGTTTTAAATTTTACTATGACCTATCACTTCTTTGCCTAGCTTTGATTCATCAGTTGTGGCCTTGTGCAACAAGACAAGTTAAACTTCTTTAGGAACAATTTCTCAATTTATACTTTGTTAAATATTGTTCTTTCTAGGAACTTTAAGTTAAAACCTGACTTTAATAAGCTTAACCTTTAATTGTCAGGAGAAGATCACAAAACATCTAGTGTTAGTAAAAAAGAACACTGTTCTTTTTGTCACATATCTGTGAAATACTAAAAAGGTTAAACTGTAACTCCTTGACAAAGTACACATCCTCAAAATCAAGTTTACCAGTTTTAAGAGTTCCTTTACCAGTAATTTTCCCTCCTTTTGCTCCTCCCCCAAAGGTAACATATCCTCCATCAAATTCCTTGAAGTCTAAGAGATAGGACATGTTCCCTATCATGTTCCTTGAGCATCCACTGCTAACATATCCTTGATCTTCTTTTTATGGATGACCTTGCACATAAAAATAAGGAAATTAGTTTTCTTTGGGGACCCAAGTCATTACTGACTTGGATCTGCCTCGTGCATCAACATAAGTATGTCTCTTCAAAGTAATTGATACACTATTAAGTTTGGTAGGTATTCAAACATAACATGCTGAGGCCTTTGCAGCATTAACCTGATTTGCCCTGATAGCATTAACTACTGCTAAATTTGGCCTAGCAGTATTAACTACTTTTGGCCTAGCAGTATAAAAATTTCCCTTAGCAATATTAACTTTTTGGTTAAAATTTTTGCTAGTTAATGTTGTTCTTGTTTTGATAGGGAGATATCTTATACTGTTGTTTGTGCTGATTTTATGATTTTAAAAAGTACATTGGTCTAGCACTCTTTAAATATTGTTTCCGGATGAGCAATATTATTTCAAGACTAGCAGTATTAAGTGTCTTAGGGCCAGTCTTTCATTAATACTACTCTGGAGCCTTGTTCTAGTGAGCAACTAGGGTGAGCTTTTTAGCATATTTAATTGAATTTTACCTGGTATAATTATTCTCAGTTACCACCATTTTCCTTTGATGGGTTAATTGCAGTGAGTGAACATGGTCTAAAACTTCCACTGACAAAACAAGCTTATTGTACTTCACAAAGTCACTTCCTAGCTGTTAGAAGTTCTAATTATTCAGTTTCTTTGATTTCCCCTAACGACTTTGTGACCTGATACATTTCAGTCTACTTCAACTGGTTTCCTAAATGGTTTTTTATTGTTTAGTATAACTATATTTAGCTTAGAATACAGTTGTGAAAAACAAAGTTTTCTTCACTCAAATTATCATATAACACCAAACTCTTAATCTATGGTGGCATCAGAAGATTCCAAATAACCTCATTAGAAATATTGTCACTAACACTCTTACTAGTCTTAGGTTATAGACTTCAAAACTCACGATGTTGGAATACTCCTCTAGGCTGTTACGTTGGACATATTCAATAGTTGAGGGTTGTGAAAACAAACTGTTATGGGGAGGTGTTAGAACACATTATAGCTTACAAACCCAACCCTTTCTACCATTATCAGTTATCTGAATCCTATTTAATTGTCTAGTCTCTTTGTAAAGGCATGATCAAAATTTTCAATTTTATGTTGATTTCTTTCTTTTTCATGCTTAAGCTTTTCTATTCTCACTTTTAAGCTTACTAATTTCATGTTGTGTTTATGAGAATACTCTCTTTTAGAACAAACAATTTAATAACAAAAAATAACCTCATTCTTTTTGTAAAAGTATGTTGATCTTCTATAGTTGCTAACCCCTTATTATAATTTGATAAATTGGATCTCAGATTTGTAAACGCTTTTTCTTAATTCCTCAAGTTGAGTTCTAACAAGTTTCAAAGGATTTTTAGACAGGTTTTTGATAAAGGTTTTTCATTTATATACTCAGAGTTGAAATAAAGCCCATAAGAGCCATGTTTGTAGGGACTTCATCATCTGCCATATAGCTCCAGTCAAAACCAGCTCCATCAATAGCCAACATAGCTTTGGAAGAAGTTTTATCTCCATATTTTCAGTCTTCTAGAGTGTCTTGATTCATGTTCTGATTATCATGGTTTCCTTGGTCTCTGATTCCATTGACAAAGTGTCCCATTTTATGACAGTTGAAACACTTTACTTTGGACTTGTCATATCCAGCAGTGTCACTCCCATTGATATTGATCTTTCTACTAGTTTTCTAGAAAAACCTTCTTGTCCTCATGCTCAGCAATGCTAACTGCCACTTTAAATCCATTTTTCTAAGTCATTTCTTGGTTTTGCTCAAGGTCTCTTGTACAGTGAGACTCGTTGGTGATTGGCCAAAAATGCATAAACAGTGGCATCACTTAAGTTTGCAGTACTAACTTGAGTACTAGCAGTGCTAACTTGAGTGCTTGAGAAGGTTGACTCGAGTGTTTGCCGTTATAACTTTCATTAGCAGTTATTATCTCTCATTAGTATGCTAGGTGATGACACCAAAGCCACTGTTGCTGAGAAATTGAGTTGAGTTTGAGCTTTCAGTTCTTTTAACCTCTTGTTCAACAATATTGAACAATTCGTTGTTATGAGATCATCAAAGCTCATTGTGTCTAGATCATGTTTATTCCTCCAGACCACAACATGAGTATTCCACTCAGAAGGCAGACTTTTCAAAAATTTCAAATTGAGATCTTCTTGTGAAATATTTTCACCCAAGATAGCCAGCTGACTTACAATCTTCTGAAGCCTGTTAAAAATAGAGTCAAGAGACTCTGTGCTTGGAGCACTAATTGTTCTTATACATTTGCTTCATATGAGTCTTTCTGAGTCTTCTTTGGGAATCAATAACTCAAAATCTTGTTTGTATAGCATCAAACGAAGTATTGGCATCCTTGTATTGATTAAATGTCAATAGATGTTCATTAGGAAGTGCCATTAGTAACATACTTCTTGCCTTCACATCATTCTTCTTTTGAACATTTTCTTCAGTAGTTATAGGACCTGTTATTAGCGAAGTTGAGATACCATCAGCATTTGTTGTTGTTTTAGCTGCTGGATTGTTTAAAGTTTCCATTTCTCCATGACAATTCCAATAGTCAATAGCTCTTTATATTGGAAATTATTGCTTAATCCTTAGCCTCCACATATCATATTCACCTTGTTTGAGAATGGGCAACTTTGCAGTAGTAGTGGTTTGAGCAGTTTCTAGATCCATATCTTCTTTGTGAGTAAAGAGTTCTTCGTGTCGTTTATTTAGATCTAAGTTTCTAGAACACAAGCTTTGATACCACTTGTTGTTCCCAACCTTAAGAATCTATTCTTTAGCTTGTAAAGATTATGTTACTTTGGATAAATCTAAAACAACAATGGTAGAATAATTTGTTTATACACCTCAAAATTTGCTCGCAGCGGGAACACAACTTTTTGGGTTTTAAAAAAGTAAAATGTCAAAGTTGTAAAGAATGACTTCAAGAGACGTTTTTAAAAAACAGCCAAACTTTTACATTCCATGGTTTCAGAGTTCAAAGGCTTTGTTGTCACATGATTTGTTTCCATAACTATTATAGAAGTTTGACTAAACAATCTAAAACAAGTTTTCTTGTAAGAATGGATTTTTCAAATGGATGAACAAAAAGGTTTAGCGAAAATCCTTCTCTTGAGCCTCCAAGCCTTTAACCTTGATTACTGAGATAAAATCATCGCCTAATTGTCCAACGAAACGTTGATGTGAAATCATAGAGTTTATATGAATTATTTTAGAAACAATAGCATATATATTGATTTTATGATGCATACATGTTGTTTACATACAGTCTTTCAGATAATTGAAATTAAAACTGTGATGATAACGATCTCATGTTCGGACGAAATATGGATTCATTTTAGATCATTGCATATTTTATTTTCATATGCTCACAATCAATAAAATAATGCCCCCAGGCTCAGGCTATCTTGTCATATACACTAATAAATTCGGAATGACAATATGTTAGACATTGGGGTCCTGAAACGGCGTTTCACCCATACACCGAACCGGGGTTTGTCATGCCCTAGATTTTTTAATTGTATCAACGGTACCCATCACAGGTAGTTGGACGGTTCTTGATTGGGGTCTTTTGTAAAAGTGGTAATATAAGGCAATCAAGGTATTTATTTCGGGTCAACATTCATGGAAATACATCTTGTTTCAATTTGATAAGTAGCATGTTTATCCCTTCGCGGGGTTTAAGACAAATTTTAAAGTTATAAATGCCGAGGCTTTTGTGAACTCGCCGTGTTTGAAGCCGATGATCAAATAATCGAAACAATCCACTGAAAATCAACGAACACGATCACGACCTATAAATTACGTCGCTCGATTACTATGCCGAAAAGTATAATCAACGATGCGTTCATCGTGTCGGTAAAATATATATTCTTTTATTTATAAACATATAATGTGATGAGAAATCCACTTGCGCGATCTAAATCCTATAACCCCACTTCATTGAGTTATAATTATTCCTCACGTTTTATCTTACGTGACTTTAATTGAAAACTTTATATTTTCGATAACTTTCTATTTTTAAAAAGTTACTATTTTCGAAAAGTTACCATCTTTGGTATGTTTTTACGGTCTAAGTATATTTTTAATACTTATCATTTTATTTATATTCATGTACTTAGTTAAAAATTATATAAGTCTTATATGACCCGTTGACTTTTTAAAGTCAACATTTGACTTCCTTTGACTTTTATACTTATATTTATTTTTACCCAAATCTGACCAGCGCCAATCGAACACTTCTATAATCACTTTTTCACGACTCAGGTGTAAAAGAGGGCAATTTATGAGAAACGATTATTCACGGTACAACTTTTTAGTTTTGAATGAGACCCGAAACTCGAACATAGATATGACCAAAAATAGCCCTTTTTTCAATTCTGCTGTAACTTGTATTTTCAATAAAAACGCAGCAGTTTGACCATCGGTTTTGACCCGCTATATCACGTTTTCGTGGCTTTGACCAAAAAGAGATTTTATGTAAAACGTTATTCGGCAACTTTGTGTTTGCGGATGGCTGTAACTGGGCTCGAAAGTGCTCAAAACGCTCGTTGAAAATCTGGACAGAATGTATATTTCCCAAAATAGCTGTTGGGGATTATTAAGTTTTTCAAAACTTGTTTTCGCCGTAACTTCTTCGTTATTTGGAGTTACGGGACGTTCAAATTTCCGAAACCTTCGTAAAAATAAGCTCTTTCATATTCTTAAATCAAAAAAATCAGTTTTCATAAATTTCAGGGAACTGGCTTTCCGTGTTAATTTTATGCTCGTTTTTATACTTTTCAAAACACATCAAAACCTCATTTTTAAGCTTCTATTCCAACTATAATATGTCTAATATGACATATAAACAATACATGATCAAATTCTATCGACCATAATACGATCAACCTATTAAAGCATGATTTCTACAAATTCATCAAGGCATTCACGAAACTATGAATCATGAAAAATAACAAATGAACATAAAAAAGAATGCTTACAAAGCTCTCCAAGAGCTAGATAGGACTTGACTTGTGCCTCTCCCTTGCCTAGCCGAACTCAGAACCATTTACTAAACAATAATATACCTGACATTTTTTAATTGAGAGATTGAGGATATTATATCCATCTAGAAACAACCCACTTACCAACGAGAAAACACTCGAATCTAACTCGAACTCTAACTAGAAAAATACCCATTGCATGTCGTATATTTTTAGTGGAAAACGTAGGAAATAACGAGGGGATTCGGAAAATATAAGTTGTTCGGGTTGCATGTAATTTTTCCGGCGACCACGGCGGTTTCCGGCGGCGGTGGCGGTTTCCGGTGACCGAAAAAGTTTTCCGGTGGTGGTGGTGGAGCTAGAGAGAAAGTGTGTGTGTGTTTATGAATAAAGTGTGAAAATAAAACTTTAGATATAGTTCTATGCATTGTTTAGGCGATTGAATAAACAAGTCCTCCCTCTTTTCTAATATTAGTTTTTGACACACCTTACTTTGACTTTGTTCAAAGGAGAAAACCGTTTAGCTCGGGATTGCACTACACGAGGGGATTTTTTTATTTTCGAACATTTTTTATTAAAAATATTTAATTAATGCGTACACTTTAAAATGCTGAGTCCGGCTCAAGGGGACATGAACAAATGACGACATTCTTAAAAAATATAATTTTTCGATCTTAAAAATAATAAAACGTTTAAAGTCGCGTGTACTTTTTTACGACTGCTCGAAACGGCTCAAGAACGGAGGTCATGAACGTCGACTCGCGCGAACTGTCAAAATAAAAAATTATCCAAAATTTCTCAAAATTTATTCAGAAATTAAAATACGAAAATATTTATTCTTCGACAATTTTAAAATATTAAAATATTGACGTTCGTTGATTTCTCGATCGATAACGGATAAATTTAAAATGTACAATTTTATTGAAAACCGACTAAAGTATAAAAGTAAAGTCTCAAAATTAATAAAATAACACCGAGATTAGAATTGGTGAGAGAGATGTGAGAGCGTAGTGACTTTAATACGGGGAATTTTTAAAGATCTTATATAAGAACGGTTACACTTAATAAGGCATAAATAAACGGCCTAAATCGGCTTAAGATTAACAAGAATAGAGATGTGCGTATCGCATAAACCAGTTTTTAAAACACAAATGTTCACTTTACTTATGAAAAATGTGAATGTAATTTGAATTAAATATGGACTTTAAAAGGTCGGTTTTTTCAATTTACCACCCGTTTAAGAATAAATCCGTTCCAGGATTTTATATTGCTTTAAACTAGGTATAGGCACTTTCTTTCTTATGAAAAATCGTCATAGGTTCATTGGTTATGGTGTTAAAATAGTTAGAATTTCTTTAAATTGATGCATTATGATTATATGGATTATCAAGATTTTGGTGATTCAAAAACAAAAACCACTATTAGGAAGAATTTTTAAAACAATTTCTTCTGATAAAAATGGTGTTCATTATTTGAGGTTAAAAATAGGTTCAGAATCTTTTTTTTGGGTGTCGTTTTGAAGATTTTTGAGTTGAATGCATGTATTTAAATTTGTTGAAACTCGGGTTTATGGTTGTGATCGTAGAAGGTCTATTTTCAAATCTTTAGGAATCATTTGTGGAAACGAAGTTTAAATCGTTCATATCATTAAGGCGTGATTAAAATATGATGTATAAAACAAGTGATTTGAAATATAGGGCATTGTGTTATTATAAATATTAGTTATGGTTTTTACAAAAAAGGGTGGTTAGAATCGACTCTTTAACTTGAGAAGGTCATTTTGGTAATTTTAACACTTGTGAAATATTTTGTAAAATTTTCATAGAGATTCATAAATTTTTTATACAAGCCTATGGAGGTGCTTAATGCATTTTGTGCTCGGGGTTTTGAAAAAGTAACAAGATAGTAACGAAGATAGAACAAGTGGTGATAATCACCTAATGTGTAAGCAATGGTATGAGGGAATAAATTAAATGTCGCGAGGGTCCTTAAAGGAAAGGATATAATATAAGTGTTGGCGATAAGACAATAGAAAACAAGGAATTTATCAAGTCGTCAATTCGTAAAACGGTCACTGTCAGCACATTAAGTTCGCGGCGGTCGATACACAACCGAAAAAGAAAATCCATACAACAATTCTCGAATAAAAGGAAGTAAGAGACAAAGTTAGTAATTGAAGAGCGAAGTCAACGTGTGGTCCACACGAACGAATTTCGAGTCAAAAGAAAGGCGAACATCATAACGGATATACGTAAACCCATTCTTTCATAATTCATTATTCACATTCGGAGGCATCTCGGAGATCTACCAACGTTACTCAAAGAAGGTGGGTCGAGAAGAAAGCATAGAAACGTCAGAACCTCTAAGTCCGGTATCAATGGCCGATAATTAGACGAGCGGTCTAAAGAATTTCCATCATGGAGAGAAATGAAAGGAAAATTAGAACGACGGTTGTTAAGTCAGAACGTACCCGCATATGGAGAATTCGTTC
>BQNB010046003.1:0-43965 GCA_026074375.1 Tanacetum coccineum | reverse complement strand
AAGTTTGCCACTGCTACACTTCATGGCCGAGCCCTTACTTGGTGGAATTCTCAGGTCGCTACTTTAGGACGTGAGGTGGAAAATGGAAGACCATGGACTAAAGTGAAACAGATGATGATCGATGAGTTTTGTCCAATTAAAGAAGTTCAGAGGTTGGAGGATGAACTAAGACATTTGAAGTTAAGGGATATGAATATAGCTGCATACACAGAAAGGTTTAATGAATTGGCTCTATTGTGTCCTCATGTTGTTCCCAATGAGAAAAAGAAAGTTGAATTGTACATCAAAAGGTTGCCTGAGATCATTAAAGGTGAAACAACTTCATCTAGACCTGCTACGCTCAATGAGGCTGTACGTATGGCACACGCCCTAATGGAGCAGAAAATTCAAGCAAAGAATGAAAGAATTGCTGAAGGCATCAAAAGGAAGTGGGAAAACAATAATCAAGGTAGAAGCAACAACCGCAACAATAATGATAAGCGCAACAACAACAACCGCAACAACCGTGGCAATTATCATGGTAATAATCGCCACAATCAGTACAATCAAAGAAGGAAAGATGGTGCAAGGGCAATGACTGCTGCCCAGAATAATGTTGCTGATCAAGGGAGACCAGCCCCAAAGTGTAATCGTTGTGGTTTGTTTCATTTTGGGAATTGTCCGGCGAAGTGCACCAAGTGCAATAAGATGGGCCATAAGGCAAAGGATTGTAGAGTAAAAGGAGGGGCTACCGGGGTGAATGCTCTACCTATTTGGGCCTGCTACGAGTGCGGAGATAGGAATCATGACCGAAGCCGATGCTCTAATCTAGCTGATCGAAGAGGTGGAAATGCAACTGGCCATGCTTATGCACTTAGAGATGCCGAGCAAGGTCAAGGACCGAATGTTGTCACCGGTACGTTCTTACTCAACAATCGCTATGCTAGAGTATTGTTTGATTTTGGTTCAGACAAGAGTTTTGTTAGTTCTGGATTTAGTCAATTAATTGATATTAAACCGGTGAGATTAAATATAAGTTATGAAGTGGAATTGGCTGATGGGAAATTAGTTAGTACAAATACCGTTCTAAGAGGTTGCACTCTGAATCTACTTAATCAATTGTTTGAAGTCGATCTTATGCCTATAGAACTCGGTACTTTCGATGTGATTATTGGTATGGATTGGTTAGTCAAGCATAATGCTCTTATAGTTTGCGGAAAAGAAAGAGGTTCATATACCGATTAAGGGTAAGATGTTGGTAGTTAAGGGAAATTGTGGCGAATCTCGATTGAAGGTAGTATCCTATATTAAGGCAAGAAAATACATAGAAAGGGGATGCCATTTGTTTGTGGCCCATGTGACGGAGAAAGAGCCAAAAGAAAAACGTTTGGAGGACGTGCCTATAATTCGCGACATTCCCGAGGTGTTTCCTGATGATTTACCAGGACTCCCGCCACCTCGACAAGTAGAGTTTAGAATCGAACTTGTGCCTGGAGCCGCACCTGTCGCACGCGCTCCTTATCGTTTAGCACCGTCTGAACTGAAAGAGTTGTCAGATCAACTGAAGGAGTTGTCAGATAAAGGATTCATTCGACCGAGCTCGTCGCCTTGGGGAGCTCCGGTGTTGTTTGTTAAGAAGAAAGATGGATCCTTTCGTATGTGTATCGATTACTGCGAACTAAACAAGTTGACGGTCAAGAACTGATATCCGCTTCCGAGGATTGACGATCTATTTGATCAATTGCAAGGTTCGAGCATGTACTCAAAGATTGATTTGCGATCGGGTTATCATCAACTCCGCATTCGAGACCAATCACAGCCTTCCGAACCCGATATGGTCATTTTGAGTTCCAAGTAATGCTGTTCGGATTAACCAACGCCCCTGTGGTATTTATGGAATTAATGAATCGAGTGTGCAAGTCGTACCTCGACAAATTTTTGATTGTGTTCATCGATGACATACTCATCTATTCCAAGAGCAAAGAAGATCATGAAGAACATTTAAAGATTATTTTGGGGTTGCACAAGAAAGAGAAATTGTATGCTAAATTCTCGAAGTGAAATTTCTGGCTTGATTCAGTGCAATTTCTTAGTCACATGATTGATAGTGAAGGAGTTCACGTTGATCCCTCCAAAATTGAAGCCATCAAGAATTGGGCTGTGCCTACAACACCAACAGAAGTAAGACAATTTCTGGGTTTAGCTGGATATTATCAAAGATTCATCGAGGGGTTTTCTTTGATTGCCAAACCACTTACTAAACTAACCCAAAAGAACAAGAAGTATGAATGGGGTGAAGATAAAGAAGAAGCTTTTCAGATGTCGAAGCAGAAATTATGTAGCGCGCCAATATTAGCATTACTCGAAGGATCGGAGGACTTTGTCGTATATTGCGATGCATCCATTAAAGGTTATGGAGCGGTGTTGATGCAATGAGAGAAAGTGATCGCATATGCCTCACGCCAATTAAAGAAGCATGAAGAGATTTATACGACTTACGATTTAGAGTTAGGCGTCGTGGTTTTTGCCCTACGACTTTGGAGACATTACCTGTATGGAATGAAATGTGTTGTGTTCACAGACCACAAAAGTCTCCAATACATTTTGGACCAGAGGGAACTTAATATGAGGCAACGCCGATGGATTGAATTACTAAGCGATTATGATTGTGAAATCTGATATCATCCCGATAAGGCTAATGTAGTGGCAGATGCTCTTAGTCGAAAAGAAAGGGAAAACCCGATAAGGGTTAGAGCTCTGGTTATGACAGTTTACCCCGACTTGTCTGAGAAAATACTTAAGGCTCAAATGGAAGCAATGAAGGAAGAAAATGTAAAGGCAGAGAATCTGGGAAGGTTGATTAAGCCAATATTCGAAATTCGCTCTGACGGAATTCGATACTTCGATAAACGAAAATGGTTACCGCTGTATGGAGGAATAAAGGATCTGATTATGCACGAGTCGCATAAGTCAAAGTATTCGATTCATTCTGGTTCTGATAAGATGTATCAAGATTTGAAGAAGCTCTATTGGTGGTCGAATATGAAGGCTGATATTGCCACCTATGTTAGTAAGTGCCTGACTTGCGCCAAGGTAAAGGCTGAACATCAGAAGCTGTCAGGTTTACTCCAACAACCAGAAATCCCCAAATGGAAATGGGAGAAGATAACCATGGATTTTGTTTCTGGTCTCCCGAGAACCCTAAGTGGTTATGACACGATCTGGGTTATCGTCGATCGATTAACTAAGTCGGCTCACCACCTGCCGATGAAGAAGATCGATAGTATGGAGAAATTAACTCAGCAGTATTTAAAGGAAATTGTCTGTAGGCACGGGGTGCCTATATCAATCATATCCGACAGAGATAGCCGATTTGCATCTGGATTCTGGAGATCACTTCAAAACGCCTTGGGAACCGAAGTAAACATGAGCACTGCCTACCACCCAAAAACGGATGGGCAGAGTGAGAGAACAATTCAGACCTTGGAAGACATGTTGCGGGCGTGCGTGATTGATTTTGGTAAGAGTTGGGATCGACATTTAACACTAGTTGAGTTTTCTTATAATAACTGTTATCATGCGAGCATTAAGGCCGCGCCTTTCGAAGCACTTTACAGACGAAAGTGTAGATCGCCTATTTGTTAGAGTGAAGTTGGAGATAGCCAACTCATAGGGCCAGAGCTAGTTCGAGAGACGACGAAAAAGATTGTACAAATCAAAAACCGCTTACTGACCGCTCGTAGTCGTCAAAAGAATTATGCGGATGTAAGGCGTAAACCGATGGAGTTTAGTGTGGGGGACATGGTCATGTTAAAGGTGTCGCCTTGGAAGGGCGTGATCCATTTTGGGAAACATGGAAAGTTAAGTCCACGGTATGTTGGGCCATTCAAAGTCATTGATAGAACTGGTCCCGTGGCGTAAAAATTGGAACTTCTTGATAAACTCCGTGGAATCCATAACACCTTCCATGTTTCAAACCTCAAGAAATTCCTAGCGGATGAAAACTTGGTTATCCCACTTGAAGAGATCCAACTGGAAGACAAGTTGCACTTTATTGAAGAACTAGTAGAGATTATGGACCGAGAAGTGAAGCAGCTCAAGCAAAGTCGAATTATCATTGTTAAGGTTCGATGGAATTCAAGACGAGGTCCAGAATATACTTGGGAACGAGAAGATTTCTTTAAGAGAAATTACCCTCATCTTTTCTCGAGTAATCAAAACGAGCACCGGGACGACGCTCCCCTAAGGAGGGGAGGATGTAAAACCCGTATTTAAGGTCACATCTTATTCCAAACTTATAATTATTCTCTAAATTTTAAATAATTCATTTTTATTATTTTAGTCGATTCTTATTAAAATCGTCGTTTTAATTATTTACGAGCCATGCTTAGAATTACTATCCGTCTTAAACCCTACGTAGTTTAAATTTTCAGAGAAGTATTCCGATTAATGTAGAATTATTTTTATCTTGTTCGTTTTTACTTCGTGGTTCCACCTTAACTTTCATTTTATTTTACGTTAATACCCGTTAGCCTTAAAGCTACCCACCTATCTTAAAATTTATACCCTAAATGCTAAAGTTCCTATTAACAAAACTCATAATTTCCACTTTACCACCTCATAGATGGCATGGCATGTGGAGATGGAAATGCAAGACATTTGTCTTGCTTAGATACTAGAAATGCATGTAAGGATTTATAAAACCAACCCATCTCATCTCTTCTCTCATTTATCACTTACAAAAGTCACACATTTCTCTCTTGGCCCTCTCTATTTGCCGTACACCTTCACCCACAAAACACTTAATTCACACAAAATTTCTACATCAAGTTCTTGTTATTCCTACATAATCTTATTCCTTACATTTCAAGCTTCATTTGAAGACCATAAAATCCTATGTTTGTAATGTCTAGGGGCTGTTTTGAAGTGTTATATAGAAGGTTCATGCAAGTCAAAGAAATGATGTTCCAAGTGTAGATTGGTGATTATTGAGATTAGCGTTGTTGGAGTGTTTTAAATCAAGATTTCAAGAATATTCTTGGGTGTCTAAGGGCTGGTGTTAGAAGCTTATTAGTGATATAATCTTGGGTAAATTAATCTCATTTAGGTTTAAAAGGAGTTAGGGTAATAAGCTTGGTTTTGGAATTGGTTGTTTGGAAAATTTACACCTTAATCAATTGTAAGGTTTTTCTCTTGATAATTCCTTTTAAAAAATTTATTTTATCATATTTATTTTGTACATTTAGCTACTGTAATAGAAAGTATATATTGGTATTGATTGAGTTTGGACATTGTATGCATGATTTGACCTCTTAAAATGAAGCTATATGAGCCCTATAATGGATTTAGATATTAGGAAATTTTGATCACTAGAAGAACATGGGATTTGAAAGAGATCAGTAGGTTATGGATGTGTATTGGACTCATAGGGAAGTATACAAATGTCTTGTGATAATTTTCCGGGTGGACCATTTCGTGACGATACCCGATGAGAAAGTTATGGCTAAAATGGTAGATTAGGTCAAAAACAGACATACTGTTTTGCACGACCCAAAACTCATAAAATTTGTATACTGACCCCTAAAAAGGTAAAACTAAGAGTTGTATCTAAACTTATGTAGAACCTAATATAATTGGATGGTTTTCCAGCTCCTTACGGTTTGTAAATGGCGGCCGAAACGGTGAACCCGAAACTAGCAGGCCAAAATCAGACTTGACACTAGTGTAGAACTTGGGCCTTTAGATCATATTTTGGCATAAGTTTAGTAATGAAACCCTTAAATCAGTAAAATAGACTCATAAATGAATCCGGGAAGATAAATATGAATCGACACCCTTTACGGTTTAGAAATTACGGCAACTTTCGTAAGATAAAAACTATAAACTTATTACTAAAAGTGGGAAAACTTATGAATAACTTTTGGATAAAAACCCGAGGTGGTAGGACCCACTTATCGGGACTTATAAAAATGAGTAACCTACTGATCATAAGACTAACCCGAAGCCCGGACCCATAAATTTCTAGAATTAGGGTGCCTTAAGTTGAATTGGGCCCAAAAGCCCAATATGACCAACTTAACCACTATAAGCTTAAATATGTAAATTTAACCCATTGGGCCTTATTGGGCCAACCTATTGGACCATAAATAATACTTTAAATTCTGGACTTTAAAGTTTACCACCCAAATAATCATATTGGGCCTACTAATGGGCTTGTTGGGCTCATGTGGACTTCACATTTTTATTGGATTTTAAAAGAAGGCTAAATAAACTACTAGTATTCTAAAATTTAAAGAGTATGCAATGTCTAAACCAATTGATCAATATATTACTATTACATATGTAATGATATCGATAAATATTTATCGACTTGAATTTAATGCGCGCCGTTATTTTAGGTCGCGGTTGATTATTTTTCGACGTTCCTTGCTTTCGTGATTTCTTGATCGTCACGTCTTATCACGGTGAGTTCATAGCACACCCACCCCCTCCCACCCCAACAAACCCCCCCCATTAACATCGATTTTCATATATTTTTCTTAAAAACCACGCGAGGAGATGCAGCATGTTTTCTAAATGAAATCACAAGTTTGTTTTTCTTGTTGCTTGGAAACCCGGTTATATGTGGATATGTTGCTGAGTAAGCTTTACGTCAAAAGGTCCACAACGAGAGCCGTTAATTACCTAAGATTGGGTAAGCCGTTGCTCAATAAATAGCGCTATTGGGTTTAAGCAGCTCGGTTCGGTTTTTTTGTTGGGCTTTGGAATATCGATGTGAGCTGTTAATGTATGGACCTATTATGTCGAGATTTTTAGTAGGTATATGAAGTAAATACCTAACCTTGGGGGAAAATGATGAATATTGTTGGTATATGATTATGATTATCTTAATTATGCGAAATGGGATCGGTGGCACGAGCTCAATGCAACTGTTGGTTAATAGCTTGTCTGGCCTACAAGTCTATATGATGCTTATGAATATTATAATGCTTGTGTTCAATTTTTTTATCACTTATAAAACCTATGAATTCACTCAACGTTTCGTTGACTTTTTAGCATGTTTATCTCAGGTAATTGAAGTCCGAAGGCTTGGAGGCTCAAGAGAAGGATTTGCGCTAACTTTTGTTCATCATTTTAAAATCCATTCCTTAAATGAAAACTTGTTTTAGTTTGTTTATGTCAAACTTGAATAATATTATGGTAACGATGCTTTGGGATTACGCTTTTGAACTCTCAAAACCAAGGGAATGTATGTTTGCTGTGTTTTTATAGCGTTTCTCTTTGTGGGAGTCAGTCTTTATATTCTTGTGACTTTGGTTACTACGAATTTAACACCATATTGGTTTCGCTGCGAGTAATTTTGGGGGTGTTAAATTAAACGACCGCCTGTAAAAAGTGTATAAAAAGGACACCTCATCAAATTACCCACACTTGAGATTTGATTATCCTCAAGAAATGGGCTTTTATATCCTCGGACAATAACAATATGATGGGTCATTTTACCTACTCTTTAAAAGCATTTTACAACACAACCTTCTAGACCTCGTAATTAAAAGCACGAAATATATCACTAGCACCTCACATAAGTTGTTGGGATTCTCTACTTTCAACATCGGGGGTTAATAAATATAAAATTAGAGGGAAAACGGCATAAATCAACACTATTACCTGTCATAGCATATAAATTACCATAGGCTTGGTAAAGGATCAAACCTCCATCGCTAGGTGCAAGCATTATTCATTACTTATCTAAGAGGTCTTTTTAAAAGGGTTGTGGGGTGTAGGTGTAAGATAACATATAATGGAAACGGAAACGGAAACGGATGGGATACATTTGGGTGGCTTTGGGTGAATTTGGAGTAGAAGGGTTAGCTAATTATTTACACGAATACACTTTGGTTTGGTTGCTAAGCCAAGACTCGAACGAAGATATACAAACTCTACAAAACTCTACATCAATCTTTTTCTTTTTCTTTTCTCATTTTTTTTAAATAACATAATACATCACATGGGGTTTATAATACGTACCCCTACACTTGAGCTTTTACATGCTCAATATTTACAATCTCTCTAATGACCCGATTTGAGGTGGATCAAAATAACATGGAGATCATTTGACAAAAATATGGGGGTATTGGCTTAACTTTTCTTTCCCATTCTTCCGTGAAATAAATACTACCATGAATCCCAATCGTCCCAAAACTGTATTTACAAGGATAAGGACTTAGCAACCGTGTACTCAATAAGTAACTTGGGTTAAACACAATAATGTACTAAAGGTGAGTACATATAAGGTAGGCTAAGGCTTTTTGGGTGTAACGATTGGTTTAAGGGTGACAATGCTCTTCATTAATAGTCCGGATTAACCTGAAAATTACGAGAACCGTGAAAAAGGATACGTTTGGAGGGTTGTACTAGGGGTATCCTGCACTAAAGGTGAGTGCATGGCAAGGGTGTGGGATAGTTATATGATTGAGGCTGGGACCATCATAATCCATTTTAAGGTTTAAAAACATGGGTTATCCTAATGACTATTTAAAAGAAAATCCTTAATACTTACTATGCCGGTCTCGGGAATGCATCACAAAATAAGTTCTAGAAATTTAAATTGCTGACGGTACACTCATATGACTTTTACTACACAGACATTCCAGAAAGGCTACCAAAGAAATGCATACTGGCGTTACGGCGGAATAGACATGCCCGCGTGCCAGATCACCTCTAACTGAACTAGGTAAGGTAAGATAAAATTCATCTTGGGTTTAACAATGATGGGAACCCGAATTCCTAAAGATCTATGACGAATCCTTACATTTTGGGGTGGAAATTCTGAGGGTTATTGTTGATAGCCATAAAATTCCTATCCTTGAGACGTATTAATACTCAGTTTTGTCAGTATGTGTGTATAAAATTTTAAAATTTAGGTAAAAAATCACCTCTTATGCTATGTTTCGATATATTACCCATCATTTTAAGGACAAAGCAAATGGCAAATGAATGAATAGTTTCTAAGGCTTATTCCCCTACACTTAAGTTGAACATTGTCCTTAATGTTTCTAGGAAGTACCGCAGAACAAATAAAGGAAAAGAAAACAAGTAAAGAAACTAGTACTCCCTAGTTTGCTTAATAAGGAGAAGGAACAAACATGTGTTAAATGGTTATATCGTCCCTCCAGAATCATCCAATGAAACTACTAAGAACTTCCAGCTTCTCTCATCAATATAACCATGTAATCAAAAGACAAGACAATCTACACCAAGCATAAAACATTGCGATAGACAAATATACAATATGAATTTAGGGTTCGACTCGATAGATAGGATTAAGGAGAATTGTTTAAATACCTCTTAGGTTTGTGTAGCGTTTATGCACAGAAAGGAATTCATAATTAAATGCTATGCAGTTTTATTTTTCAAAAATAATTAAAAAAACTTTGAGTTTTCTGCACCTGGCGTTTTTGACGCCGTCAGGGTGTTGTGACCCCGTTCACTGGTGTTTGTGGGTGAAGACATCGTGTGTAAATCGTGACTCGTCTCCACGTTGTCGTGAAAACGAAATTTTTTGTTTTTTTGATGAAAAATTTCCTATGCACTTGATACCCATAAGTTAAGTCCTGTTACAACTGGCTTGATAAAACCTGAGATTTAACAATTCAATCATATGACTCGAAACTGACGCGAATTAATCTAAATAATTCATTTAACATGTTTGAATTTGGCTCAAAAGTCGGATAAATTTCCCTACACTTATTGTTGCAAATTACCTTTGATTGAAATTTAGACGGGATTAAAGACAATACAAAGCATGATTACAAGATAGTTCAAACATAAGAAAACAAACTATAAAGAATTAAAACACACATGACACTCCTAATTTGCGGGAAAAGTAAATTAGGTTGCCTCCCAAGAAGCGCTTTTCTTTATTAACGAGTCTTGTAGCTAGACTCGAAGTCACATGTTCTTACGTGACTTATCCTTCATCATCCATTCTTTCCTTGATCATAATAAGAGGGGGACGCTTGCCTTTTAATTTTTGCCCCTCCATTGGTTGAACTGTATCTCCCTTTCCAAGTGAAGCTTTATCTTTTTCTCCCATTCCAGGACTAGCCTATTAACAGTCATAGTGGGGGCTATGGGCTCTATGTCATTTTTTTACTCTTTCGTCGGCTTACACGGACGGAGAGGATATCCGAGAATTGTTTTTTTTTTTTTCCTTTAAAATTTGGACTTACCTTACTATTTCCTGACATTAAGATTATGGTGCCCTTATCAAACTTAATTGAGGCCTTGGCTGTTGTCAAGAATGGTGTTCCTAAGATGAAAGGCCTCTTTTCATTTCCTTGATGTCCAAAACCACAAAGTCTACGGGGTATACATGTTCAGCAACCTCTACTAACACATCCTCAACAATTCCTAAAGGGTAAATGTATGAGTGGCTAGCTAGTGAGAGTCTGATGTCTGTCACAGCAGTCCCTTTGTCGGTAAGTTTTATGTAAGTGGAGTAGGGCATGATGTTCATGTCGGACCCTTGATCGACAAGGGCGCTCACATGCTTAAGGTCCCTTATGCTGCAAGGTATTTTGAAATTTCCACTAATGTCCTCCTTCCTTGTAATCTTTTTCTTGAGAATCGCATCATAAGCAGGTCCCCTAGGTAATACTTTATACTCCTTCCCTTTTTTCTTTCCAACTCAGGTTCCTGGCCGAGAGTGGCATTTCTGTTTCGGTAGGCATTTTAGTGTTGTCGGGTGTCTCGTCTGTCTTGTTATTCTCTTCTTCTTCATTTCTTGCAAGGGAGATAGAGTTTATGTTCTTGGTGACAGGGAAATTGGCTTCTTCCCTTATTAATACTTTCTCAGGGGTTCTGCTAGTTGTGAGTTCCTTAAGAAGCCCGAACATTTCAGTCATCCTACCATTGATTTCCTCGCGTTGCTTGAAGATGGTGTTCTCAAATCTTTCCATTCTTTCGGTGTGCGCAGTCATTTAATCCCTAACTTGAGCCTCGAAATTAGTACCTAGTGCTTGTGGTTGAGGAATTGGACCTGTACGTTCACAAAAAGCAAAGGAGTTCAGTGTTGGTGATTCGTTTTGAGTTTTCGGGTGAGAGCTCGGATGAGCTGCATTGACATAAGCTTGAGGGTTGTGTGTCGAGCTTGACGGGGGTGCCGATCACGACCCTTTTAGTAAGAAGTTAATTTGATCTTCAAGCTCAAGAAGCCTCTGGTCGGGTGTTTTCGTGATGCCTTGAGGTGCAGTGATAGCCTTGACTGGTTTGACGAATTTGTTGTGATTTTTTTGATATGATAATCTTTTTAATATACGATGTCTTGAATTTTTAAAGGTGGAAATACGAGACCGTGGTTGGTTAATAAGGCGGTTAGATATTTGAAGGAAATATGTGTGGTAAACTATGATAAGGAAAAATGTGTTGATGTTCAGATTGTTGTAAGATGCGGTATGTCTATTTATTTTGATTGCTTATGATGCAAAAAGTTATATTTTGATGTTTCGACATGTTAATAACATAAAGTTTTGAATTGTGTAGACTGTTGAATGCTGATGAGAGGAAGCTGCATACGCCAGCGGTTATTATATGTGCTGAGAATAAAAGGGAAATGTGTGCGGTTAAGACGGTTGCTTATAAGCAAAATATATAGGTTTGACAATTTTGCTTAAGATGATGACCTAGGAATGTTAAATTTCTTATTAACTTTATGTTTGAATGTGTTCTGATAGATCTATAATCTACTTCAGGGTTTGCTTTTTACGGAATTACCCGCCAAATCTGAAACACGCACTCAATTATGAGAAGCCGGGTGCTCATTTGGTTTCTCAGTCTTCGGTTTGGTAAGGTTTAGTAAAATCTTTCTTAATTCTTTGAATTTTCTATTTCATTGGTATAAAATAGATAGTTTAATTAAAAAAACGTTTTTTTGAACTGAACAAAGACACAAAAATATGATCAACCACATCCATTTTTGTGGTGATAGCTGCTACGGTTGTCGAGGCCTGGATTTTGGTAAAATTTAATTTATCTGCTTATAAGTCCCGCGTTGAAGAGAAACAATTATCGTCTTGGTCTGTTCTTAATATCAGAACACAGAATGGATTGTTATTGCAAGAACTTTTGGTGTGCGGTCGTCGTAGGACTTCTACACGAGAAGTTTTACAACTCCCTAGGCAGTGCACCTAGTCGTTGTAGTGTAGTATAGGCAAGACTCGGGGTTGTTTATCGTTCACTCGAGGAATAGGTTGGGAAGGCTTGATCACGGTCTAACATAATTCTAAGGGTTGAGAGAAGATTATTTTTGTATTTTTATATTTTATGGAAAGCAAGTAAATCATATAATTAGAGAGAGGTTTGGTTTTAGCTGTTTAAACTAAATATTAACTAAGCTATTGGTGATAACAATAAGATAAAATAATGTGCTTATTTAATCATGTATTACTCCCTAGATTGCTTCTCCTAGTGTTGTTACCTTGTCACACTTGTGATGATCTGTGTAACTATTTCCTAAAGCATGAACGAATTACACGAACCCGCCGTCTACTTAGTATGCCGCTAGAGCAACGCACATGCAAGGTAGTATGAAGACTATTACACGGCCCCTAGGAGTACACTAAGTGCATGTGAAAGATATTAAGAGTGGATCAACCATATTAGGGGGCAAGGTAGTATGAAGACTATTACCCGATGGTATCCTTTCTACACAATCACATTTCCCTAGACATATCAACAGCGATGCAGACAAAAGCTGGTTTTCTAAGACCTAACGTGCACATCCATCACAAGAAGCAACACCACTAAGATCTACATTCTAGGTTTCATACAATCATAAATAAACACAATAGGAGGTTTAGCCAAGCATGTTAAAGATAAAGCAAGAACAATAAATCAAACAACACATAGACATATTGAATGATTAAGTAAACCTTACTTGATTAAAACATGAATTGGAGGAAGTACAATAGGGTTTTTAGGCCCTAAATTCGTCCCTAACAGCTGCTAAACGAACTAGGGTTCGTACCCTCTTTTTATTCTAAAGTTACACACTCAAAACCCTAAATTCGGGTTTGTATATATAGGAAAAACGTTGTGACGGCGTCGCGTTTTAATCGTGACGCCGTCATGAAAGAGAATATTCTAGATAATGGGTTGGGTCGTATGCTCTGACGTCGTCGTGGAATCGTGTGACGCTGTCTTGATCTTCGTAGTGATGGCGTCACGTTGTATCTGTGACGCTGTCTCCAGCCATTGTAGAGAAATTCTTGATCAATGTTGGTGTAGGTCCGTAGTCTTGTCCGTTTCTTCTCCAAATGAGCCCAAGTCACGTGTAATTCTTCCAAATGCCTTCCAAATGAGAAATACCTAAAAAGGAACGATTAAGTACCTATTTTGGGCATAAATGCATGATTTAGGGGGTTAAACGACCCCGAAAAAGTGTATAAAATGACACCTCATCAAATACCCCTACACTTGGGATTTGCTTGTCCTCAAGCAAATAAGTTTTTCTACCTAGACAATAACAATATGAGGGGTAATTTTACCTACTCTTTAAACATATTCTACAACACAACCTTCTAGACCTCGTAATTAAAAGCACGGAAAGTATATACTATCACCTCACATAAGTGTTTGGTATTCTCTCTTTCACTCGGGTGTATAATGAATTATAACATACGGGGGGAAATGGAAAATCACACTCATTACCTGTCATAGCATATAAATTACCATAGGCTTGGTAAAAGATCAAACCTTCACCGCTAGGTGCAAGTATCATTCATTACTATCTAGGAGGTCTTTATAAAGAGTTGTGGGGTGTAGGTGTAAGATAACATATAATGGAAACAGAAACGGATGGGATACATTTGGGTTGTGACTTTGGGTAAATTTAGGGTGGAAGGGTTAGCTAATTACTTACACTAATACACTTTGGTTTAGTTGCTAAGACAAGACTCGGACGAAGATCTACAAACTCTACACAACTCTACATCAATCTCTTTCTTTTTCTTTTCTTATTTTTTTAATAACATAATACATCACATGGGGTTTATAATACGTACCCCTACACTTTAGCTTTTACATGCTCGATATTTACAATCTAACTATTGACCTATTTTGAGGTGGATCAAAATAACATGGAGATCATTTGACAAACATATGGGGGTATTGACTTAACTTTTGTTGAGAATCGTTTTAAGCTCCTAGGATCGAAAATAACAAAACATGTAGATGTACATCGGAATGTAAATAAAGAACAATGTTATTTTCACAAGGTTATACATTCACATCAAGCCCTAATTTTATTTGATCAGAATAGAACGGTTACCTATTTGTAATAGGGATCAATGACACCTTGACCTTAGAGCTAAACCACACTAGACATCTACATCACACCTATAGAATACACACACATGTTTTGGGTGCACACACAATCACACAATAAAACAATGTCTAGGGATCTCTTTATATAGAGAGTCCATAAGACTTACAAAGGAATCTTAATTGTATTAGGAAACTAAATCTTTCCTAATCTTTGATATTTATCTTTTAAGTAAATCTTTTTAGAATCCTCCATCTTTTGTAGAATTTCATATTGTCGACTTTGATCCTTTTGTTTCATTCTTTATCCTTTTAAGCAAGTTCGTTGTTGATCCCACTTTAATTGATCTTGAATTCCTTAGCTTGTGTAAGGTTTAGTTATGCAAGATAAATCCTACACAACTATGATAGAAACTTTGTTTGATAACACTAAAGATTATGCGGAATCTAATCTTTAATATAAGAAGAATTTTTTAATGAAACAGTAATTCTAATGAACACACAGATTAACAAACAAAAGCTTCAATATATTAATACAAATACTCTAACTAGTATTAGGGTTACAAAACCTTGAAGCTATGACAATTCTATGAATGACTTGTTTTTTATACATAGAATTCTATACCCTAGGACCTCCTTTTATACACTAAGGAGTCCTAATTGGCTTACAATATTTTCTTAAGTTATCATGATATTTTAAACAAATAACTTATACGTATCTTTACAAAAATATCTCATACACATCTAAAAGCAATCTTTATCTTTTCTCTAACCAGTCTTTATCCTTTCAGCAGTTGTAATCTTTCAACAGTTTTAACTTTTGTACCAGCAACATTAACTTTCAACACCAACAGTAGTAACTTTTGTACTAGTAGCACTAACTTAGCAGTCTTAACTTCCAAACAGCATCAAGAGGCTTTTAATCCCAACAATCCTCCCCTAAACTTGATATTCTTCTTCAAAATCATCAAGTTTCATTAAAAGCTTCAGCAATCACCAGGAGGATGCTTCCAAACACTTCATTGAGGTACATAGCCTTCCTTAAGCTGTTTCTTGACCAATCTGAGAAGCTCAAATGCCATTTCACACTCATAATTAACTTAGAGCTTCACATCATTAAACATCTGTTGTAGTGTGTGCTTTGTAAGTGGATACATCTTCTCAACCAACAGATAATAAAGTATATTATGCATTGTCACACAATAAACTCCACAAGAATCATAAAGCTTCCAGTTCAACACTTTAATTAATCCTTGTTAATTCTTCCATACATTATCTTCAAGGTGATGTTCAAACATGGTCTTCAAATTAAGATGTAAGAAAGTATCCATGTAATTCACCGGCTCTATCTTCTTAAATCTTGCTTTGACTATCCTCCAAAGAACTTCCAAGTCTTTGTTATCAAAGTTTTTAAGCATCTTTATAAAAGTTAAGTACATCTGAGAATTACCATCTGCTCTGATAATTTGAAAAAAACTTTTCTTCCCTTCTTGGTAGATCTTATAGTCAACAATTGGCATTTTGACAAACAAAGGTGTAGCATCAACAGTTACATCATCTCCATCATCTGGAACTATTTCCAAACATTGCTTAAGCTCTTCAGCTTCCTTAGCATCATCTACTTCTGCTTCCACTTTCTCATCTAACTTCTGCTTCTTTGATTTGTCAGATTCAAGCTCTTCTCTTGTTCTTTTTGAACTGCTCTCTTTCTCATTTTCACCTTTCATTGAACTCTCTTCTATCAACTCTTTTTCATGATCAACAAAAGTGTTAACTCTCTTGAAGGCTCTGTCAAACATGTCCTTGATAACTTCAAACTTGAAGCCTTTTAATTGTTTCAGTGTATATCCTTCCATGTTCTTCAAATAAGTAGAGTACAGCTTTCTTTGTTGAGCTTGAGTTGGTGGTTTGTTCCTTTTAGCTTCAGCTCTTTTTACTGCAAAGAACTTTCTTCTTTGATTTAAGAACTCATAAAAGAATTTTGCCTTCTCTTCATCTGTATACTGCTCTTGTTCTTTATCATGCAGTCTTTGAGCCAACTGATAATCAGCTTCAACTTTAGCCTGAATATCATCCCAAGCTGTATTGGCTTATTTAATTTGTTGAGCTTTTTCTCTAGCAAGCCTTTCTTCTTTTTCTTCTTCAGCTTGTAGCCTGAAGGCAAGTTCTTCATCAAGTCCGAGTTGATCATTCTTAGACAATTTTGTTGGGATTCTAGATTTGATGAGATAAAATAAATAAAAGAATAAAACAAAAGGACTAAAATTGTTATTAAAGAATTCTACAAGCTGGTGGAGAATTATGTAGATTCTGGAAGATCTCCTTAAGAAGATAAAGATAACAGAAGATATTCCTTAATGTTTAAAAGATTTACTTGTTTAATGTTTATCTTCCTTTGTAAGTCTTGATCTCTCCCTATATAAAGAGATCATAGACACATAGTTGTAGGCATCCAGAAAAGTGTGTGTGTGTAAACTGGATCAATGTAGACGTCTAGTATAGTGGTGGTGTAGCCCCAAGGATCTTTGATCCCTGTTAGATTGTAACCGTTCTAGAGTTGATCGTCTAGAATTGGGGCTTGATGGAAACGTATGATAGAAAAACCTTGTTCAATAACAATTGTCTTCATTATATTCTGCTGCATAATTGTTATCATTGTTATTGTTTATCCTAGATATAAAGTTCTAAACAAACTGAGATTAAACGATCATTATGGTTTCCACAATTAGTATCAGAGCCTCATGGCTCTCGATCTAGGATCTACAAGGTGTATTGATGTCGAATCTATGAAGGAAGAGTGGTCATGTTCTCTGTTTTTGGTGTTTGGTTCAATTCGTTGCAATTAGGGTATTTGAATATCATTCCATTGTGTAATTAAGGCAGCATTGGTTCTTATTTTTCTCTTGCAATCCTCTCTTCCTCGTCAAATATAGCTTGTAGCTTTATAGCTTCTTGTTCATCAAAGAGGACTTGATCTTTCTTCTTCATATTCAAAGGTTCTTCAACCATGATTCCTTTACCCTTGTCCTTTGAAGAAGTTATTGTTGTAGATGCTTGCTCTTGCTCTTGAATAACAAGCCCTTTAGCCTTGGGTCTTATAACAGCAGTTCTAGTTGTTGTAGCAGCAGTTGTAACAGCCTTGGGTTTAGTACTCAGAGTGTAGTATTCTGCCAGTGGTTTCCACAAATTTCTTTACAGGTTTTGGTTCATTCATTTTGCCTTTAACCTTGTCCTAAACCTTGATCTGTGATGGTTGTTGTGAAGAAACTATTGGTGTAGGAGCTTGCTCTTGTTCTTGCTATTATTTATGAAAAACAATCTCTTTTGCTCCGGGTCTTGAGCTAACAGTTGTAATTGTTGTAGCAACAATTGTTGGTATAACAGTACTAACCTTTGTTAAAGCAGCACTAACTGGTATACTTGGTTCTTTAATAACATCCCCTTTTTCCTGAACTTTTGCACTTTTCAAAGCTACAAGTGCTTGAGTCAATGTAACTTCATCAACACTTAAATTTACATCTTTATCAGCAACTTCACTTTTAACAACCACCTCATCACCATCTAAATCATTAACACCAAACAGATCTTCATCATGAACATTCTCCAAGGTGATGTCTTCATCAGCATCAATATCATGAATTTTCCTCCCCTGTTTGGATGCATCCTCCTCACCCAAACCTTCATCTTCAAAGGAGACAACCCTAGCACTTAAACCAACCTTATATAATCTTTTAAGCCCATGAGTTTTTGACCTTTGTTTCTTCTTAAGCTTCTTGACCCTCCTTTTTAAGTTGTCAATCTCCAGTTCCTGAGTGGTCTTTATGTGTTCCAAATCAAGAACCCTATTTTGTAAGTTGGTACATAGTGCTATCAATTCCTTAAGTTTCAGTCTATCCTCACCATTGAGAAGTGGATCATTAGAATGTTTAGATACATTCTCCTCATTAACAGCCTCATCTGCTAGATTGTCACTAGGAACACTAGATTGAGGTATCTGAGTATCCTTCTTCTTAGGCTTCCTTGGTTTATGTTTCTTTTGGGGTTGAGATGATGATGGTTGAGTAATGGTGGGTGTGTGTTGGGGATCAGTAGGAATTGTTGAACCTTCACCCTGTTCTTGTTGTGCTTGTACCATCATTGTTGGAAACAAGGGTGTTTCCCTTCCAGAAAAGTCTTTTTCTTACCTTCTTATGTTAGTAAAAATCTTCTTTGTATGAGAGGGAATATAAATCCTGTTGTGAGTTGCCATCCCTTCTAGTTGATTATTTAAAAAGACTTGTACAAATCTTGGATACATTAAGAATTTGACAGCATTATCCAAGTTCTTCATCATGCTTTTAAAAATATACTTGGAAAAGTTAAACTTTTGGTTTGTGGCTAGACAGATAATTTTAGAGGCCATAGTGCTACTAAATTCATTCCATGCAGTAGTCTTAGCACTTAGGCATTGCAAAATGGTATGAATAAGGAACTTCTATTGGGGAGAGAAGAATGCCTTATAAAATGTAAGCTTCTGTGAAAGTTTTTCATACCCCATGAGTGTAAGTTGTTCAAAAATTGTAGCATTTGGAAGACAATCAACACCATCAGCATCTTCCAGTTGAAGATCTCTTCTTACATTTGCTTCAGTTACGATGATCTTCTTTCCATCCACTAGGGCTTGTAACTGTTGTTCTCCATTGACCGTCTTCACCTTGACAATGGACCAGAAATGTTCAACGCATGATGTATATATAGTAGGATTGACGGTTAAAGCATACTTTATGGTGTGTGCATTAAGAAAATCCACTATCTGCTCAAATCCTTCACTTTCAGCAGATTTAGTCAAAAATGTGACTAAATTATGAGTATCAGCAAATTGTAGGGTCGTCATTGTGTTGGGTTTTGATGATAAATGATGAAATTGAGTTAGGGTTTATGATTAGAGAGTATATGAAAGATTGAAATCGATTAAATGATTAAATGAAACCCTTAATCAATGTATTTATGAAACTTCCCTCAACAGCATTAATGTTTACCAACAGTTGTAAGTTATACCTAGCAGCATTAACTTTCAACTAGCAGTAGTAAGTAACCCAACAATAGTAACTCAGCAGTAAGTTAAGCCTAGCAACATTAACTTACAACCAGCAGTAGTAAGTTAATAGTTATGCCTAGCAGCATTAACTTACAACCAACAGTAGTAAGTTATGCCTAGCAGCATTAATTTTGAATTACCAGCATTAATTTTGAATTACCAGCATTAACTCCAATTCCTTTCTAATCAGCTTTTCCATTATCAAATTAATATTTTAGCTCATAAAATCTCTCTGTCTGTATTTGATTTCTCTCAATTATTTTAGCTCACAATTCTCTCTGTCTGTTTTTGCTTTCTCTCAATTCTTTTAGCTCACAATTCTCTCTGTCTGTTTTTGCTTTATCTTAATTTTTTTAGCTCACAATTCTCTCTGTCTGTTTTTGCTTTCTCTTAATTCTTTTAGCTCACAAAATCACTCTGTCTGTTTTTTTATCACACAACTCTCTTTTTGTTTTTCAACTCACAAATTCTCTCAATTCTTTTACTCACCAAATCACTATGTCTGTTTTTATCACACATCTCTCTTTCTGTTTTTATTCTCACCAACTCTCTCAATTTTGTTTACCTCACCATTTTCATAATCAAGACTTTAAAGATTAAGCATTCCAATACTAGCAATCAGATATTAAACTCTACTTACATCAAATGCTTTTGTAAGCAAATCTGCAACATTCTTGTCAGTATGAATCTTGATCATTTGAATTAGCTTCTTTTCATTGGAATCTCTGATAAAGTGATGTCTAATCTCAACATGCTTTGTTTTTTTAATGAAAAACAGGGTTCTTAACTATGCATATAGTACTCTCATTATCAATATAGATCTTTATATGTATAAAGTTATACCCATAATCAAGCAATTAGTTTTGAATCCAAAGCACTTAGCCATAACAACTTGAAGCAGCTACATATTTAGCCTCTGTTGTAGAATTAGCAACTACAGTCTGCTTCTTGCATTGCTATGAAATCAATCTACACCCAAGGAATTAACAACCTCCTGTTGTGAACTTCCTATCCAAGCTTGCTCTAGCATAATCACTATCAGTGTATGCTACCAAATCAAAAGGTGAATCTTTTAGATACCACATGCCCAATTTAGGTTGACCTTTTAAGTACCTAAAGATTCTTTTCATAGCATGAAGATGTGACACTTTTGGGTTGACTTGGTATCTTGCACAGGCACACACTGCAAACATAATATCAGGTCTTAAAGAAGTAAGATACATCAGTGAACCAATCATTGATCTATATAAATGAACATCCACTTCTTCACTATCTTCATCCTTGAGCAAAGGATTTTGAGTTTCCATAGGTGTGCTTGCTGTCTTGACATCAGTAAAACCAAATTTCTTCAAAATCTCAGTCACATACTTGTCTTGACTGATAAAAATCCCATCTTCCTTCTGCTTTACTTGCAGTCCTAAGAAGAATGTGAGTTCACCCATAGAACTCATCTAAAACTTCTTATGCATCATCTTCTCAAACTCTGTGCATAATGACTTCTTTATAGAGCCAAATATGTATTAGAGAGTCCATAAGACTTACAAAAGAATCTTAATTGTATTAGGAAAACTAAATCATTCCCAATCTTTGATCTTTATCTTTTAAGTAAATCTTTTTAGAATCCTCCATCTTTTATAGAATTCCATATTGTCGACTTTGATCCTTTTGTTTCATTCTTTATCCTTTTAAGCAAGTTCTTTTGTATCATCAAATCAATAATTCCCAACAATCTTCCCCTATTTGATGATGACAAAACAAACACTGATTCCAAGATGATCCATTGTAGCTTAATCTTTAGTAATCTTCATCTTCAAATCTGATCTTCTATGAATGAAACAATCTTCAATCTTCCCCTTAACTTAAGATTTACTTTGAACTTGTTGAAACTTCTTCCATGCCATGCCACCATAAATAATAAGTTGCAAATCATATCATATCAACTCTGTAACATCTTCCCCTTTTTGTCATTATCCATTAGGGGACTGTGAACATATGTAACTTTGATCTTTACAACTACAAACCATATATTACACTTCTAATCCAAGCTTTCCAATGTCTCAAATTAGCCTCGATGATGCATAATACGAATAATGAATTCAAGCAGTAGAAACTTAAACTAGCAGTAGTAATAATGACTTAGCAGTAGTGAAAATCAAAACCTTCCCCTTAAGTGGTGCATGTAACATATCCAAATGGTTAAACACTTTATCATATGCTTCCCTTGAAACCAATATGTTAACCATCTCTTGAATCTCTTATTCTGTTGGCTCTTTGTAATGACTACTGATGGAGAAAACTCAGTATTACAAACTTGATGCTGAAGTAGAATAACCTAAATTTGTGTCTTATGTCTTGTACTATCCACGTGACTCCAAACTCATACGTAATTCCTTGAAGTATAAGTAGACCTCAATCTTTTGACAAAATCCTCATCTAAATGAGACACTGAGCACTACAACGTAACTCCTTTAAGTAATAGCAAATGTGAGCATTGAGCACCATAAGTTTGTAGATCACACATTGCTATATTTGATAAGTCTTTGTCAACATCGATTTTAAACTCGAACAAGTTATCTTCAAAGTCATAATCCAACCAAACTTAACTTTAAGATATGATAAGAACACGTACTCATAAAATTCCACTTCAACTTCAAATAAGTGATAAATAATTGTCTCCGTAATCAATTCAAGCAATTAATCCCAAAAATAATAGCCAACGATTGAAACAGCATTAACATCAATCAGCAGTAGTAAATAACTGTTTCAACTCTAACAGTAGTAACAATGCTAACAATAGTAACTTACTGTTTTACCTTAGCAGCATTAATACAAACCAACAACACTAATATATAAGCAGCATTAACTAATATTGTTCGAAACCCTAGCAACATAAACTTAATATTGGCAGCATTAATCATACTACTGTTCTCACCACAATCACGAAGCAGCATTAAGCATAAAGTATACTAGTAGTAGTAATGGAATCGAGCTTTAATAAGCAGTAGTAATCTACCATTGGCAGCACTAATTTCCATTCCAATCCAACCTTGCGAAATCCATCAATATCATACCATTCTTTACGCAACTCTTTCCATAACATAACACAACATCATTAAATATGAAAACCCTAATCTGCTTTAGCAAAACCCTAGCAGAACTTTGAATTTCCATTAATCAATACAGCGATACATGCTGATTCTTTGTTCCTTCAATCATGTCCCAAAACAGCAACCCTCTTGCAGACCGTTAAACAGAAAACACGATATCACCTTCTTGAAAAAATAATAAACCTTGAATACTTTTATACCTTGTCATTGAAACCCCAACAGAAGTAATAGTAGACAAAACCCTAATAGGTTTTATCTTGTCTTTTAAGAACAGTAAACTCCATTCAGTGAGAGTTCAAGGTCGATAACCAATCAACAAATAAAATAACGAAACCCTAAAGGGAATCGATTTGTTCATGAACAGAAGACGCTGTTTTAAGAATGAAATAGCAAGAAAACTTTGCATTGCAAACCTGTATTGAACAAATCTTGATGTGGAAACCTTGCTGTCATAAACCAATGAATAAGAACCTTGCAACAAACTTCTGATGAACATGAAACCCTTCTTTAAACCTGTAGTTTGTAGTAATGATTGACACCATCTTCAATATTTCAGATTTACCGATTTAGGGTTTCTAGAAAAACCCTAACTTCACCTGCTCGAAAACAGAATTCTGAAACAATTTTCTTTCTAAAACCTTGTAGAATCCTAGATCAAGAGCCACCAGGCTCTGATACTAATTGTTGAGAATCATTTTAAGCTCCTAGGATTGAAAATAACAAAACATGTAGATGCACAGCGGAATATAAATAAAGAACAATGTTATTTTCACAAGGTTATACATTCACATCAAGCCCTAATTCTATTTGATCAGAATAGAACGGTTACCTATCCGTAATAGGGATCAAGGACACCTTGACCTTAGAGCTAAACTACACTAGACGTCTACATCACACCTATAGAATACATACACACGTTTTGGGTGCACACACAATCACACAATAAAACAATGTCTAGGGATATCTTTATATAAAGAGTCCATAAGACTTACAAAGGAATCTTAATTGTATTAGGAAACTAAATCTTTTCTAATCTTTAATCTTTATCTTTTAAGTAAATCTTTTCAGAATCCTCTATCTTTTGTAGAATTCCATATTGTCGACTTTGATCCTTTTGTTTCATTCTTTATCCTTTAAGAAAGTTCTTTTGTATCATCAAATCAATAATTCCCAACAATTTTTCTTCCCCATTATTCTGCGAAATAAATACTACCATGAATCCCAATCATCCTAAACTGTATTTACAAGGATAAAGACTTAGCAACCGTGTACTCAAATAATTAACTTGGGTTATCACAATAATGTACTAAAGGCGAGTACATATAAGGCAGGCTAAGGCTTTTTGGGTGTAACGATTGGTTTAAGGGTGACAATGCTCTTCATTAATAGTTCGGATTAACCAGAAAATTACGAGAACCGTGAAAAAGGATAGGCTCGGAGGGTTGTACTAGGGTATCCTGCACTAAAGGTGAGTGCATGGCAAGGGTGTGGGATAGTTATATGATCGGTGTGACCATCATAACAATTACAGGTTTAAAACATGGGTTAATCCTAATGCCTCTTATCAAGCAAATCCTAATACTTACTATGCGGTCTCGGGATGCATCACAAAAACAAGTTCTAGAATTTAATATGCTACCGGTACACTCTCATAATCCTAAAATAACCGATACCAATGTTCCAGAAAAGGCGACGAAACCACGCATACACATCCGTAACGACGGAATAGACACACATGATTGCTCACTCCTTAACTCGAACAAGCTAAAGGTATAATATCTAAGGGCGAACCTCACATTGTGGGGGTGGAATTTTAAGGGTTTTTATGCTAGTCATATAAATTCCTATCCATGGGACGCTGGTAATATTTGGTTTTCATTGGTGTGTGTCGTAAAAAAAATTGAATTTTGGTAAAAATCACCCTTTTATGCTATGTTTCGATATATTACCCATCTTTTTAAAGACAAAGCAAATGGCAAATGAAAGAATAGTTTCTAAGGCTTATTTTCCCCCTACACTTAAGTTGAACATTATCCCTAATGTTCTCTAGAAGTACCCATTAAAACATATAAAGGGAAAAGAAAACAAGGAAAAGAAACTAGTACTCCCATGGTTTACTCAATAATAGAGAAGAAACATGCGATAACTGGTTAAATCGTCCTCCGAGAATCATCCAATGAAACTTCCTAAGAACTTCCAAGCTTCTTCTCATCAAATATAACCTGTAATCAAAGACAAAGACAACTATACCAAGCATAAAATGTGTGATTTACCAATATACAATATGAATTTAGGGTTCAACTCGATAGATAAGATGAAAGAATTGTTAAATTCATTAGGTTTTGCAGGTTTATAATGGAAGAATAAATATATTAAATGTCATGCAAGTTTTATTTTCAATAATAATTAAAAACTTTAAGTTTTCGGAACCTGGGTGTTTGACGCCGTCAGGGTTGTGGTGACCCTGTCACAGGTGTCGTGGTGACGGCGTCGCGTGTTAATCGTGACGCCGTCTCCACAGTCTGTGAAAACAAAAATTTTGTTTTTGATGAAAAATTTCATGCACTTGATTCCATAAGTTAATTCCTATATAAACGGCTGTACAAAACCTAAGATTGAACAATTCAATCATATGACTCGAAACTGACGTGAATTAATCTAAACAATTCATTTATCATGTTTGAATTTGGCTCAAAAGCCAGATAAATTCCCCTACACTTATTGTTTGCAAAATACCTTTGATTGAAATTAAGACGAAGTTAAAGACAAACAAAGCATGATTACGAGATAGTTCAAACATAATAAAACAAACTATGAAGAATAAAACACACAAGACACTCCTAATATGCGGGAAAGTAAATTGGGTTGCCTCCCAAGAAGAGCTTTTCTTTATTAACGAGTCTTGTAGCTAGACTCGAAGTCACACGTCCTTACGTGACTTCTCCTTCATCATCCATTCCTTCTTTGGTTGCAATAAGAGTGGGATGCATGCCTTTGAAATTTTTGCTCCTCCATTGATTAAATTGCATCTCCCTTTCCAAGTGAAGCTTTATCTTTTCTTCCCATTCCAGGACTAGCCTATTAACAGTCATAGTGGGGGTTATGGGTTCTATGTTGTTTTTTACTCCTTTGCCAGTCACAATGGAGGAATCGGGTATCCTATGGAAACTTACCTTATGCTTTCCTGACCTTAGAGTTATTGTGCCAGTATCGAACTTAATCGAGGCCTTGGCTGTTGTCAAGAATGGTGTTCCTAAGATGAAAGGCCTTTCATTTTCTCTGATATCCAAGATCATAAAATCTACGGGGTATAGGTGTTCATCGATCTCTATTAACACATCCTCTGTGATTCCTAAGGGGTAAATGTACGAGTGGCAAGCTAGTGAGAGTTTGATGTCAGTCTCAGCAGGCCTTTTGTCGGTGAGTTTCATGTAGGTGGAGTAAGGCATGACGTTCATGTCGGACCCTTGATCGACGAGGGCTTTCACGTGCTAAAGGTTCCCTATGCTGCAAGGTATTTCGAAATTTCCTCCGATGTCCTCCTTCTTTGTTATCTTTTTCTTGAGAATCGCATCATAAGCAGGTCCCCTAGTAATACTTTATACTCCTTCCTCTTTTTCTTTCCAGATTGGGTTCTTGACCGAGAGTTATTAAATATGTTGTTGTTGACTAACCCCTTTATCAGCTTTTCATTAATCTTATGCTTTAGATAATATGCGACAGGCTAAGAACCGGGTGCTTCTTCTGCTTCTTCGTTTTCAAATGTTTTGATTGATTTGTTTCCGGCCCTATTTTCAACTTTATTTATTTTCTCGACCTCTATTACTAGCGTTTCCGTTTCGGTGAGCTTCTCAACGTTGTCGGGTGTCACCTTCATCCTATTACTCCCTTCTTCTTCTCCTTTTATTAGAGAGATAGAGTTCACATTCTTGGTGACGGGGAATTTGGCTTCTTCTCTTATTAATACTTTCTTAGGGGTTCTGCTAGTCGTAGGTTCCTTGAGAAGCCTGAACATTTTAGTCATCCTACCATTGATCTCCCCGCGTTGCTTGAAAATGGTGTTCTCAAATCTTTCCATCCTTTTGGTGTGCGCTTCCATGTAATCCCATACTCGAGCTTTAAAAGTGGTACGTAATGCTTGTGGTTAAGGGATCGAACCTGTACGTTCACAAAAAGCAAAAGTGCTTAGTATTGGTGGTTCATTTTGATTTTGTGGTTGAGAGTTTGGATGGACTGCATTGACATAAGCTTGTGGGTGTGTGTTGAGCTTGGTGCGGGCGTCGGTCGTGACCCTTTTAGTAAGAAGCTGATCTGGTCTTTGAGCTCGAGAAGTCTCTAGTCATGTGTTTTCAAGACGCCTTGAGGTGTAGAAATGGCTTTGACCGGTTTGACGAATTCTTTTGTTTCATCCCAACCTTCATGATCGTGGAGGGAGAGGTTCTTAATAATTTCCCAAGATTCGTCGGTATTCTTATTGTGGAGTTTGCCGCCAGCGACGCAGTCAATCTCGCACTTAAGATGAAAGGAGACATGATCATAAAAAAATTGGATTTGAAGCCAACGATCAATGCCATGATGAGGGAATTTTTGGAGTAAGTCCTTGAAACGAGTCCATGCTTCGGATAGAGATTCTTCATGATGTTGTTGGAACATCAGGGTATCATTGCGGGGGTTTGGGGTCCTTCTAAATGGAAAGAATTAAGCAAGGAATCTGGTAGTAAGATCCTCCCATGTGGAGATGGATCCTGCTGGAAGGCGTTCAAGCCAATTGCTAACTTAATCGTGTAGGGAAAATTGAAATAAACGCATGCGCGTTCTTTTCCTATTTTCACCGTCAAGGTCAAGTGAGTCCACAAGTTTAAGGAAATCCTTGAGGTGTTAGTTTGGATCCCATGGAATGAGCATCCATTTTGCACCAACCGGATGGTGTCAGATCGAAGAGGTACCACGTTGTTCCCTACGGGGAGCTCAATGGTATTCCTATAGCCCTCGTGGCTTAGTTTGGAGTAATCTCCTAGAGTACGGATAGGATTCTCGTCTCCCATGGTGGTTGGCGAGAATAGGTTACGAAACAGATAACATGAAGAAAAGATAGACTACAAGAAAGCTAATATGCAGAAATTAAATCTTACTTGAAAGGATTCAAGCAAGTAGAACTAAGCTAAACTATGATCAATACCTAACTATTCCCCAGGTGGCGGTGCCAAAAACTTGATGTGCGGTTGTCGTAGGACTTCTACACAAGAAGTTTTACAACTCCCTAGGCAGTGCACCTTATCGTTGTAGTGTAGTATGTGCAAGACTCGGGGTTGTTTATCGTTTACTCAAGGAATAGGTTGGGAAGGCTTGTTCATGGTCTAACAGAATTCTAAGGGTTGAGAGAAGATTATTTTTGTATTTTTAAATTTTATGAAAAGCAAGTAAATTATATAATTGGAGAGAGGTTTGGTTTTAGCTGTTTAAACTAAATATTAACAAAGCTACTGGTGATAACAATAAGATAAAAGACTGTGTTTATTTAATCATGCATTACTCCCTAGATTGCTTCTCCTATTGTTGTTGCCTTATCACACTTGTGATGATCTGTGTAACTATTTCCTAAAGCATGAACGAATTACACGAACTCGCCGTCTACTTAGTATGCCGCTAGAGCAACGCACATGCAAGGTAGTATGAAGACTATTACACGGCCCCTAGGAGTACACTAAGTGCATGCGGAATATATTAAGAGTGGATCAACCATATTAGGGGGCAAGGTAGTATGAAGACTGTTACCCGATGGTATCCTTTCTACACAATCACGTTTTCCTAGACATATCAACAGCGATGCAAACAAAAGCTGGTTTTCTAAGACCTAACGTGCACATCCATCACAAGAAGCAACACCACTAAGATCTACATTCTAGGTTTCATACAATCATAAATAAACACAATAGGAGGTTTAGCCAAGCATGTTAAAGATAAAACAATAACAATAAATCAAACAACACATAGACATATTGAATGATTAAGTAAACCTTACTTGATTAAAACATGAATTGGAGAGGTACAATAGGGGTTTTAGGCCCTAAAATCGTCTCCTACAGCTGCTAAACGAACTACGGTTCATACCCTTTTTTTATTCTAAAATTACACACTCAAAACCCTAAATTTGGGTTTGTATATATAGGAAAAACGCTGTGACGGCGTCGCGTTTATCATCTGACCGCCGTCATGAAAAGAGAAAAACTAGAAAATGGGGCTGGGTCATATGCACTGACGCCAACGTGGAATCGTGTAACCCGACTTAATCTTCGTGGTGATGGCGTCACGTTGTATCTGTAACGCCGTCTCCAGCCACTGTAGAGAAATTCTTGATCAATGTTGGTGTAGATCCGTAGTCTTGTTTGTTTCTTCTCTAAATGAGCACAAGTCACGTGTAATTCTTCCAAATTCCTTCCAAATAAGAAATACCTGAAAAGGAAAGATTAAGTACCTATTTTGGGCATAAATGCAAGATTTAGAGGGTTAAATGACCCCGAAAAAGTGTATAAAATGACACCCCATCATTGGTTCATTAGGTGTTGCCTTGGATTGAGTCTTATTGATGTTACCCCTATCCTGCTCTGCATCTAAGCTAGTAGCAGTAGTGGCAGCCATTTCCAAACTGTCCATCCATCCCTTATTGACAGCCTCATCTGCTACATTGTCTGTAAGACCACTAGACTGAGGTATCTTAGTGTCCTTTCTCTTAGGCCTCCTAGATTTTTGTTTCTTTTAAGGTTAAGATGTTGATGGTTGAATAATAGTGGGTGTGTGATGGGGATCAAAGGGATTTGTTGAACCTTCACCCATTTCTTCTTGATGTTGTACCACCATTATTTGAAATAAGGGTGTTTCTCTTCTAAAAAAGCCTTTTCCTACCCTTCTCATGTTTCCAAAAATCTTCTTAGTGTGAGAAGGTGTAACATAAATCCTTTTATGATTTAACATTCCTTCCAGTTGTTTCTCCAAAAACACTTATATAAATCTTGGATACATCAAGAATTTACCAGACACATTCTTCAAGTTCTTCACCATACTTTCAAATATGTACATTGAAAAGTTAAACTTCTAGTTTGTAGCTAAACAGATGATTGCAGATGCCATAGTACTACTAAACTCATTCCATGCAGTAGTCTTAGCACTTAGACATTGTAAAACAGTATGAATAAGGAATTTCCATTGAGGGGAAAAGAATGCCTTATAGAAAGTAAGTTTTTGTGAAACTTTCTCATACCCTATGAGTGTAAGCTATTCAAAGATAGTAGCATTGGGTAGACAATCAATACCTTTAGCATCTTCTAGTTGAAGATCTCTTCTCATAATCGACTAAGTAACGATGATCTTCTTTCCATCCACTAGGGCTTGTAACTGTACTTTCCCATTGACAGTTTTCGCCTTGACAGTAGCCTAAAACTGTTCAATACACGAAGTATAGATTGTAAGATTGATCGTTAGTGCATATCTTATAGGATTTGCATTTAGAAAATCCACTATCTGCTCAAATCCTTCACTTTCAACCGGTTTAGACAAAAACGCAACCAAATTGTGAGTTTTAGCAAACTGTAGGGTCGTCATTGTGTTGGGTTTTGATGATAAATGATGAAATTAAGTTAGGGGTTGTGATTAGAGAGTATATGATTGAATGAAATCGATTAAATGAGTGATTAAAACCCTTAATCAAAGTATTTATGAAAATACCCTCAACAGCATTAACGTTCAACAGTAGTAGTAAGTTATGCCTAGCAGCATTAACTTATGCCTAATAGCATTAAGTTATGCCAGCAGTATTAACTTATGCCTAGCAGCATTAAGTTATGCCAGCAGTATTAACTTATGTCTAGCAGCATTAAGTTATGCCTAGCAGCATTAACTTTGAGTCACCAGCATTAACTCCAATTCCATTCCAAACACACTGTCTGTTATTAATATATTCAACTCTCTTTCTGTTTTTCAACTCACCACTTCTCTCAATTCTTTTACTCACCAAAACTCTTTGTCTGTTTTTATTCCACACATCTCTCTTTCTATTTTATTCTCACCAACTCTCTCAATTCTTTTTCTCACCAAATCACTCTGTCTGTTTTTACACATCTCTCTTTCTGTTTTTATTCTCACCAACTCTCTTAATTTTTTCTCACCAAATCACCCTGTTAATTATACCAGCAGTATTAAGTATAACTAACAGCACTAATTATACTTAACAGCAGAAACTTTTAATGACATGAATAACAGTACTAATTCATATAAAAACTCTACAAAAACATAAAGAGATAAAAGATTTTAAGGATTTAGCATTCCAATACTAGCAATCAAATATTGAAACCTACTTACATCAAAAGCTTTTGTAAGTAAATCTGCAACATTCTTGTCAGTATGGATTTTAACCATTTGAATCAACTTCTTTTCATTGCAGTCCCTAATAAAGTGATGTCTAATCTCTATATGCTTTGTTTTTGAATGAAAAATAGGATTTTTAATTATGCAAATAGTACTGTTATTATCAATAAAGATCTTGGTATGCATAAAATTGTACCCATAATCAAGTAGTTGATTATGGATCCAAAGCACTTGTCCACAACAACTTAAAGCAGCTACATATTCAGCCTCTGTTGTGGAATTAGCAACCACAGTCTGCTTCTTGCACTGCCATGAAATCAATCTACACCCAAGGAATTAACAACCTCCTGTTGTGGACTTCCTATCCAAGCTTTCTCCAACATAATCACTATCAATGTATGCTACCAAATCAAAAGGTGAATCTTTTGGATACCAAATGCCTAATTTAGGTTGATCTTTTAAGTATCTAAAAATTCTTTTCACAGCATGAAGATGTGACACTTTTAGGTTGACTTGGTGGTATCTTACACAGGCACACACTGCAAACATAATATCAGGTCTTGAAGAATTAAGATACATCAATGAACCAATCATTGATCTATATAAATGAACATCCACTTCTTCACCATCTTCATCCTTGAGCAAAAGCTTTTGAGTTTCCATAGGTGTACTTGCTGTCTTGACATCAATAAACCAAATTTCTTCAAAATCTCAGTCACATACTTGTCTTGACTGATAAAAATCCCATCCTCCTTCTACTTTACTTACAGTCCTAAGAAGAATGTGAGTTCACCCATAGAACTCATCTGAAACTTCTTATGCATCATCTTCTCAACTAAGTGCAAATGACTCTTTCGTAAAAAAGAGCCAAAAAATGATATCATCTACATACACTGAACTAACAGAATATCACTTTTGACTCCTTCTGATAGACAAAGTCTTGTCTATCTTTCCTCTCTGAAACCCATTGTCCAACAAATAAGTTGACAAGGTTTCATACCAAGCTTTGGGAGCTTGATGCAGTCCATAAAGTGCCTTTTCTACTTTGTATACTCTGTTAGGGAAGTTTGGATCTTCAAATCCTGGTGGTTGACAAACATAGACTTCCTCTTCAATCTTACCATAAAGAAAAGCCTATTTACAATCCATCTGGTACGAGCCACAAAGTCTTTAAATAATGAGGCATAGGACAAAAATAGCCTAATTGCTTTAATTCTTACACCTAGAGCCAATACTCTCATCATAGTCAATCCCTGCTCTTGTAAGTACCCCTTGAGTTCAACCAATCTTGCTTTTATTTTTAATTACAATCCTCTTTAAATCCTTTTATTCATGAAGACCTATTTATTGCCTATGGGCTTTTGCCATTTTGGTAAATCTACCAAGTCCAAACCTTTTGTAATTTATATTATATAAAGCTCATTCTCATAAGTGTTTATCCACTTAGATCTTGCAATGCTTATTACTGTCTTGGGTTCTACTTTGTGATAAGAAGCAGGAAAACAAGCAATTTTACAGTCTTTATGGTTTGTTTATTGCTGAACTGAACTAAACAAACCATGTTCTTCCAAATTCTTTGTCATTCTTCTTGTTTAAGGTGTTGAATTCAAGTCTCCAATAATTTTTCAACTGGATGATCTTTGTGTACTCTTGTAGTTAGAATAGGACTGACAGGCATAAATGCATCCAAATTATTCATGTCAGCCTCATGCAGCCAACTCTTCATCATTAATTGAATAGACAATATCTTCAAAGAGGCCATATTTTGTGGGATGCAATCAGAAGTTAAATGCTTGTTTTTCCAAATACATTATTAACATCATTTGTATTAGCAGCACTAACAGTGTTAGTGCTGTTATCATTATCCTTCCCTATCTTGATCAAATACTTCACTATTTATTGAATATTCATCAACCTTCTTTCCATCATTACCTAAAGGTTTGAATCCAGCATCAAGAGAACCCTTTGAACTTTGAGAGAATAGTGGATCAGCAGTCCACAATGGTAGCAGAATGTAATCTTTACCAGGTACTGTCTCCATTCTAGCTTTACCTGCATCATCACATGCTTTTGTACCTCTGCCTGTGATTTTCCCTCCTTTGGGGTTACCTCCAAAGGCAACATATCCTCTATCTATCTCTTCATAGTCCTGATAAGAAGGGACATGTTCCCGTCATGTGCCTGATCCCATCCACTATCAAATCACTCCTTGATCTTGTAAATCCTTTATGGATTGCTCCTGCACATTAGATAAGAAAATCACTTCTTTTTGGGTACCCAAAGCCATCAGATGCCTTGATCGCCTTGTGCAACAACATAATCAAACTTCTTAGGGTGATTGATGCATCTGTTATGTTTAGAAACATGGTCTAAAACGTTATCTTTGGTTTCAAAACCCCAACAGCTGAGGCCTAACACATAACATTATTTCCCTTAACAGCAGTAACTACTGCTTTTGGCCTAGTAGCATTAACTACTGCTTTTGGCTTAGCAACATTAACTACTACTTTTGGCCTAACAATATTAACATTTTTATCCTTAACAATATTAACCCTTTGATTAAAATTACTATTTTTAAATGTTGTAATCTTATGAATGGGCCTCTTAACAGTTGAATGTGCTATTTTAGAAAATATACTTGGTCTGGCAGCATTACCACTGTTTGTTCTTTTGTGGGCACATTAACTTGTCAGTAGTATTAACTGATACTAAACCAGACTTCATTAGTACTGCTCTTGGAACTATGTTCTTTTTAACACAAGGGTGAGTCTTTTTAGCAAAGTTTTGATGATTCACCCTTTGAGCATTGTTCCAAATAGGTTTTGTATTTTGAAATTATTTTTGATTCACCTTTTTACAATCTACCTGCAAGTGATCAAAACTTCCACAAACATAACAAGCTTTATTAAACATCTCAAAATTACTTCCTAATCTTTGAGACATCATATTATTCCAGTTTCTTTGATTGCCTCTAGGAGTATGAATGTTTTGCCTATTTTGCTCAACATGATTGACAATTTTCCTAGTAGTCTTTTCTTGTTGTTTAGGTTTGACAAACTCTATCTTAGCAAAACTAGGCTTAAATGTTTTCTTTTCAATCTTAGCCTGAGGCACATTATCTTCCTCATTATCAAACACCTAATCCTTAATAATTGGAGCATCATTATTCTTCCTAACTACTTTAGGCTTTGCATCACTAGCCTTAGCTTCATTGTTCTTAACTACATGGTTAATAACTTAGCTCACTCTGTAAACTCTTTTAAACCAGAGAAATTAAAAATCAGGTGTTCGAGCATAAAGTTTTCTGTTATATGGAAGTGGAAAACATTATACCCTAAACTTTGTTTTTGCACTTATCAACTATCTGAACAGTCTATTAGTTTTGCTTAAGTTTTTAGATGATTCTCAAAATTTTTCTACTGTTAGCTGAATTTTATCCTTTTGTTTTTGAGCCAGTTTCAACTTCCTTCTAAGCTCTGTAATGGCTACTTCTCTTAAATGAATCTTACATTTAAGGACCTTGATATCTTCCTCATAAACAGACTTATTTTTCTTATAAACTAGAAGTCTTGCTTCTACAGACTCTAAAACTGTTTTATAAGCAATAGCAATTGTAACTTAGATGCCTTAGTCTTTTTAAACAGTTGTTCAGTTTTGAGTTCTTAAGATTTTAATTATTTCTAAACAAGATGAGATAGTTTGAATCAGTAGATTACTCAGAGTTAGAACCGTGTAGAAGAGTAAGCTATATGCAAAGGTTAGTTGGACCTTCTTCTGCTTGATCACTCCAATCATAACTAGAACCATCACAAGACACCAAAGCATTAGAAGTAGTTGTCTCCTATTTGGCACAACCCTTTTTCTTGTGTTCTCCCTATTCCCTGTTTTTTTTAGTCCTCTTGGAGCCCTACACTCCCCTTGCAAGTGTCCCCTTTTGTGCAGTTGTAACACTCCACCTTGACTTACACACCTAAATGGGCCTCATTAACCATTCACAAAAAACTATCCTTCCATGTTGTTTCAAGAATCTCCTTACCCACATTGTAAGCAAAGCCGTCGCCACCTATATCCATCTCTTCTAAATCATCAGGATGAATTTGTTGCAAGTCCTCATTGTCAAGTTGTGGACTGTTTGGTTGACTTGCAAAGAAAGCACAGGTGACAACATCACTTAAGTTGTCAATTGTTGTTGAATTAATAGCAGTAGCTTGAGTGCTAACAGTGGTAGCACCATGAGTAGTATTAACTGCTGCTATTTAACGGACACAAAGGCGTACTTTTGTGTGTTTTGTGCTTGAGCTTGATGTCCCTTTGACCTCTGGTTCTAGATCTTCAGATAATTGTTGTAAAAGATCATGCCATTGCTAATGTATCTATCCTGGCGTGTTTCCTCCACACAAGGGGTATGTGTGTTTCTATCTAGTGACAGACTTCTTAAGAACTTATGATTCACATCTTCTTGTGAGATACTTTCACCATGAATCTCCAACTGACTGATAAGCTTTTGAAGCCTATAAAAGGTTTGATCTAACACCTTTGAGCTAGATGCAGTAAAATTTTCATACTACTGTTTTAGAAGATTCCTCTGAGTCTTTTAGTGAGAGCATTCCCTCCAAACCTCTTCTTAACAACCTGTAGTAATGACTTGGCATATTTGATAGATTTAAACTTCAATTGATATGCATTAGACATTCCCATCAATAAAGTGCTTCTTGCCTTCAACTATAACCTCCTTTGTGCCTTTTCTTCAGCAGATGTTGGAGCAACTTGTAAGTCTCAAACACCTACACAACTTTTGATTTATTGGAGGTGCATTACCATTCTCTAGTGACTTCCCCATACATAATAATCAATCATATGGATGTATTGATCCATCTTCATCCGCTCAAAGCTCATACTCACCTGGTTTGAGCATAAGCACTTTTGAAGCAGCCACCATATGTGCTGAGTCTTGATCCATCTCTTTGTAACAAACAGACCTTGTGTGTAAAAGCAGTTTCTTCTTAGCAAAAAGCTTCTCAACAAGCTCTAATACCACATGTTGATCCCACATGAATAGATCTTGAATTCCTTAGCTTGTGTAAGGTTTAGTTATGCAAGGTAAATCCTACACAGCTATGGTAGAAACTTTGTAAAATATATCAAAAACTATGCGGAATCTAATCTTTGATCAATAAGAAGAATATGCAATAGAACAGTAATTCTAATGAACACACAAATTAACAAACAAAGATTCAATATCGTAATACGAATACTCTAACTATATCGGGTTACAAAACCATAAAAGCTATAACGATATCAAACAAAAGATTCTATAAAATCGCAAACTCTATGCCCTAAGACCGCCTTTTATAACAAAGAGTCCTAGTCGATTTACAATATAATCTTAAAACTAAGAAAATCACTATGACCTCTCCTATAATAACTAATACTTATCACGTAAGTAATCTTGATCTCCAATCAATCTTTATCCTTTCTTCTGTCTTTATCCATTCTCTTTTGACAGTAGAAACTCTTTCAGTAGTCTTAATCTTTGAGCAGTTGTAACTTTTGTACTAGCAACATTAACTTAGCACCAGTAGTAGTAACTTATACACCAGCAGCATTAACTGTGTACAAGCAGTAGTAAATACTTAGAATATTTTCTTTAATCTTCACTAGCAGTACTAACATATACTAGCAGTAGTAACTAGCAGTACTAATATACACTAGCAGTACTAAGTTACACTAGCAGTAGTAACTATGAACTAGCAGTACTAACTACTTAGCATATTTTTCATTAGAGTTAATGAACAACACTAACTTTAGCTCAACAGCAGTGACACAAACCTTAGCAGCAGTAACTTCAAGATCATCATGAAGTCTTTTAATCCCAACAACCATATAACACATTAAGGTCATTATTTGCCCCGGGAACCTCAAAATATGCATGCCAAATCCATAATTTTTGATCCGCAATGACTTCTAACATAAGAGTTGGGTATTTATGATCACGTTTTTTGAATTGCTCATGTAAAGCCTTTGGGCAGTTTTCCTACTCCCAATGCATACAATCAATACTCCCGAGAATTCCCGGGAGTTCATGTTTTTCTTCGTGCAATACATATGTTTTTTCAATATCCTCCAAAGTGGGCCTTCTTAAATACTCTTCTACGTATAAAATATATATGCATTTTGTAAAGTTCTTTAAACATTATCGCGAACAACGTTCAACAATTTGCAAGTACTCGTCAAATGCATCGAGTGTTGTGCCGTATGCCAGTTGGCATATGGCGGATGTGCACTTTAAAATAGGACCAATACTTAAACGACTGACAACATCATAATGTTGTTTAAAAAAAATGAAAGTACTCGGGAAGAGGCTCGACATCATAATTTGTAATATCATTGACTATTTTATTAAAAAGTGTAAAACTCATACGATACCTTCGCCTAAAATTCTCTTCTGGGTGTTTAGGAGGAGCGTCATCCTCTCCAAAATAGTTGTCGATTAGCCGTTGTTTTGACTCCTCTCGTTGACATGGTATGTATGTTCGCGTCCTCTTAGGAGCCGATCCCAATCCCGAACCTGCGGCTTCTTGATTACTCATAGCTAGAAATTGTTCATATGCCTCATAACCTCGCATATATCGCTCCGCATCGTCTTGAAAATAAATATCGTAATGATCAAAGGTGTTGCGAGTTTTGGGATCCATAGTGTTTTTAATGAAAAATAAGTATTGTTGAAGTAGAAATGATATTGGAAGTGTGTATAAAATTTGGTAAAATAAGGAGGTATTTATATATTTTTAAAGGGTACTTGAAAATTATGGGGAATAAATGCAAAAAACGGCTAGTTTTTATCTCTATACCATTTTATAACGTTCATATTTAAAAAAGAAGAAGAGAGAAACCTCCACGGTGTAGGCTAGTCACCACGGCGCGAGAAGCCATGGCGCCAACCACGGTATCATTGGCGAGAGGAAATCCTCGGCTGGTGCCACAACGAGGTTTAACAGCCACCGTACCTCCCTCTCTTATAGTCTATTATAACTTGATTGTTTTTGCAAATCTTTGTTATAGTGTTATAGATATAGAATTTAAAAACTAAAGCTTGTCAGTAAAGACTTAATCTTTTCATCATTTCAATTAAAATTAAGATAAATTATTGTTGTTGGAATTATACAACAAAACCCAAAGTTCGATCGCGGAACGCTAGATCGCGAGTTGTATCGAGCACAAGTAGCAAACACGAGAGACTACAAAGAACCAACAAATATATGCACACATTATACCCTCGTACCAAACCTTTATTAAATCCCTAATAAAGCTATTACAATGAGGAAGAAGAATGAATGACTAGCATCCCCCCTCATCTCTATTTATAGAGATGAGGGGGTAGAAACCTATCCTAAATAGAATAGGAAACATCCTTGCCTTGCAAGAAAAGTTCAACTAATCCTAGTTATAGTCTATTTCTAATCTAAATTACAATGTATACTTAACCCCTAAACTATGTTTAAGTTTACTACTAATTTTCCTACAATTTTCACCTTAGGAGTAACACTTAAACATAATTGACACTCAACATCTTCATCCAATGCTCGAACCTCGAACCCGGGACCGCCTTGTTAACCAAGCATTGTACTTCATTAATTTCCCTAGATTAGCTTCCATAGACTCCTTCACTTTCTTCTTTTTAGCAACATTACCCTCTGCACCCTCTTGACCAGGTACTCCGGTTACCGTAATGTTTGCCCCCACCTTTATACCAAGGTGTACCTTTTCATGCTCCTTTACCAAGCAGTCCATGTTTGTCTTTTCTTCAATTTGTTTGTCCTCCAACCGTCTTTGAGCCACTGCAGCATCATCGTTACTAACCTGAAAACCTCAGCTTCACGATCCCCTTGAGCTCCCTGCAGTTCCACCTCAAACCAAACACGTTTTTTAACTTGTACTCCATGGACTCCTGTTTCAACACCAGGACCAAGTTGTTTGAACCCAACTTGTTTGGAACCAAGTTGCTTGAATCTAACTCGTTTTGAACCTCCATTCTTTTGTGCAATATTCCTATTAAGCTTTTCAATGTTTAACTTAATATTCATACTAGCTATTCTTCTTTAACCTTGCTACAAACCTTGTCAAGTTATTTCTTAACCAACTTTACCGACAAGCCTCATAAGCCGTGTGCAATATACCCGTTGTTGCTATAAAAACCCTTCTTGCAAATCGAATTAATTAGAAGAACCCTAAACCCTCGATATCGAACAAGCAAATCCGATCGTTAACTTGAAACCCAAGAGAACCACGATCGAAACTTGAACCACAAGAAAACCCACGATAATAAAAACTTCACTTAATCGAATTTGAAACCCAAAAAGTTACGATCACTTACTAAAGCGATTTTAGAATACACAATCGTCAACTTTTTTTATTTAAAACTAATAAAAAATTAACCAAAGTAAGCCTTTGTTTTGTCACCTTTGCATTAACCTTTCACGTGGGATTAGAAAACAACAACGTAGCACCTTTTTATTCATGCAACCAAATTAGTTCTTTTAACTCTCGTCAGGCGCTGCTACTTCAAGAAAACGTTTCGAAAAACCCGAAATTGAACCTCGATACCTTGAACGAATTTGAAATATCGATCTAGCACTTGATCTTCGAAGACCACGACTAACCTATGGCTCTGATACCACTTGTTGTATAATTACGACAACAAACCCAAAGTTCGATCGCGAAACGCTAGATCGCGAGTTGTATCGAGCACAAGTAGCAAACACGAGAGACTACAAAGAACCGACAAATATATGCACACGTTATACCACTACTACAAAAACTGCTTTTACCCACGAACTTTTCCCACAGAAAAAATCCCGTGTGAAATTTCACACGAAATACCGACAAATTACACACCGAATTGTTGACAAATTCTCAGTGAGAAATATGTCACAAATTTCCCACGGATTTTCCACTATTTACACACTAGATTGTTGACCAAGTTTTTGTGTGAATTCCGTCGCAAATTTCCCACAGATTTGCGACAATATTCACATTTTTTATTTGTTTCGGTCTAGTACATCCGTATTGAGAAAAATGAGTTGCAAATTTCACACATAATTAGCGCACGAACCAAATTTGTGTGGAAACTCGTCATATCTACAATAATCACGATTTCACACGGTATTATTTGACAAGTGAAATAACTAATAATAAGCGTCTCGAAATTTAATATACATGGTTAGTTAATGGTGAAATCCATGGGTAACGAGCCGTGTATTACCCACAAATTTCTCACAAATGTTGCTTTTGTGTAACCGATGAGAAATTTGTTGGGTACATATTACCACAGAATTTCCCACAACGTAAGTATCACCTTTATGTTCCGTGGAACAAACAAATGCTTTTACGTATGAATAATTTACACGCGTATGTTCTGCATAGAGCGTATTATGATATCTAAATGTATCTATATATGGTTGTATGTGTAAACGGACGATGTTATATGCAGAACGTATAAAATATATCAAAAAAGAAAAAAAAACAATTATGATTATGTTTGTGAGAAAGTTGTGGGTAATTTCCCATAAATTACCTACCAATATGATAAATCCATTACAAATACGTGTGTAAATACCCACGGACTTCCTACAAAAATGATTATTTTTACGTTTTTGTATACTTAACATTCCGAGATGACTTCGTATGTCTTCATATGTGTCTTTAGTTTCATGTTATATGTTTTTGTTTATTAACGTAACTATTTATGTGTGTGTCGCAAGTGTATGTATAAGTTTATGTAAAACGTTTATGTGGAACAAACCATTGTATATGTGTGGATATGTTCACTGTTTAGTTCTGCAATGGTCCGTTTAATGACAGTTCATTGAAAATCTGTAGATGTTTTGTATGTAGGTATACGGACGTGTATATGCGTGAACGCGTAACTATATCAAAAAAGTAAAAGAAAACGATTATATCTGTGTGAAAGTCATGGGTAATTTCCCATAGATTACCCACTGATTTGATAAACCCGTGGGAAATGCATGTGTAAATACCCACGGACTTCCCACGAAAATGATTGTTTTTACGTTTTTATATACTTACACTTTCCGACATGACTTAGTATGTCTTCATATGTGTTTTAGTTTTCATTATAAATTTTATGTATTATCAACTTAACTATTATAGTGATGTAGTCGCAAGTGTTTTGTGTAAGTTTAAAATGTAGGTATAACGATTATGTGGAACAAACCATCGAAAATGTGTGGATAAGTACACGTGCGTATGTTTTCCGCATTCCGTATAAGACATTCATAGTAAACTATAAGATGTTTTGTATGTAGGTATACGGACGTGTATATGCGTGAACGCGTAACTATATCAAAAAAGTACAAGAAAACGATTATGTATGTGGGAAAGTCATGGGTAATTTCTCACATACTACCCATTGATTTGATAAACCTGTGGGAAATGCGCGTGTAAATACCCACGGACTTCCCACAAAAATGATCGTTTTTACGTTTTTGTATACTTACACATTCCGACATGACTTAGTATGTCTTCATATGTATTTTTAGTTTCATATTATATGTTTTTGTTTATTAACGTAACTATTTATGTGAGTGTCGCAAGCAATGTTTTAAAAACCGGTTCAACCCGACCGGTTCAAATGGTTGAACCGGGGACCGGAGTGATGACCGGTCCGTTCTGAGCCGGGTTTTCACTGAAACTCAAACCGGATTGAACCGACGGGTTTTGGTCAACACGGGTTGAACCTCTAGACCGGAAACCGACTGGTTCAACACATATTAAAAGAAAAATATAGAATGATCTAACTTCATAACATCAGATGATGTAATTGGACAAGATCGATGCGTAGTTGAACCTTCCTAATCTTGTTATAGATCGAGATGAACGATCGCGATTATACTTTCACAATTTCTCTTACTGGCATGATGAGAACCCCTCTTTGTGGGGCGAATGATGAGTATTAGGATGAAAATGAGGATCCTTCTTTTGTGGGAATGATGTGTTGTGGATGAAAGATGAGTTTCCGTCTATGTGGAAACTCTTGTTTTGAGTGAGTATCTGTTTTGTTAAACAAAAAAAGCGAATGAAAATCAGGTGTTTCTTGTTTTTGTTAATACTGAAAAATCAACAATGGAGTTTTAGGAAATGACGAGTGATAACGATGATCCACAAGCATTGAGTGAAGAAGTGTTGAGGTAATGTGATAGTTTGTATAATCTTTGACGGTGCTAATTTCATGAAAATGATTTTTTTAATATACAAGTACATGATTTATTTTGTTGAGATGTTGAACATTAAAAAAAATGATATTTAGTTTCATACGTAATTTTCTTATCCTAAGAACCAGTAATGAGGTACGTCTTTCTTTATACACACTTTAAATGTAGGTAATTTTTTTTGGCGTAAAACCGGTTTGACCTGGCGGTTGAATCTGTTGAATCGGCGACTCGACCTGGTCAATTAAAAACCCTGGTTTTAAAACATTGGTCGCAAGTGTTTGTGTAAGTTTAGGTATAACGTTTATGTGAAACAAACCACCGTATATGTGTGGATATGTACACGTGTATGCTCCGCATGTCCGTTTATGACATTCATTGTATCTATAGATATTTTGTATGTAGGTATACGGACGTATATATGCGTGAATGCGTAACTATATCAAAAAAGTAAAATAAAACGATTATGTAGGTGGGAAAGTCGTGGATAATTTCCCACAGATTACCCACTAATTTGATAAACCCGTGGAAAATGCATGTGTAAATACCCACGGACTTCCCACAAAAATGATCGTTTCTACGTTCTGTATACTTACACATTCTGACATGACTTAGTATGTCTTCATATGTGTTTTTAGTTTCATGTTATATGTTTTTGTTTACTAACATAACTATTTATGTGAGTGTCGCAAGTGTTTGTGTAAGTTTAGGTATAACGTTTATGTGAAACAAACCACCGTATATGTGTGGATATGTACACGTGTATGCTATGCATGTCCGTTTATGACATTCATTGTATCTATAGATGTTTTGTATGTAGGTATACGGACGTGTATATGCGTGAACGCGTAACTATATCAAAAAAGTAAAAGAAAACGATTATGTATGTGGAAAAGTCGTTGGTAATTTCTTACAGATTTGTCGAGTTGAGCCTTATCAAATACTAGGTGATTCGCAATTTTATGCAATGTTTTAAAACTGATTTTTTATCGACTCCGGTTCAGTAGCCGTTTCACCGGGTCACCGTCTCAACCCGGTTTATAGGTATGTAGAAAAGTTTATAGAACATAATAGTTTATAGAAAGGAAAAAGTTTTTTGTTAGATTTAAAAAAAAGTCATGATTTATCAAACCGGATCAACAAAAAACCGACGGTTTAATCCGGTTTTCAAACAAGCAAAAACCCGGTTGTATCTAGCCCGGTCTCCGAGCTGCTTCTCGATTCAACCGGTTGAGCTGACCGGGTTAACTCGGGTTTTAAAACATTGATTTTAAGTACAAAGTTATTGCTTACTTTTTAGTTATAAACTTTTTAATATCTATATATTTAAGCTTTACTGTTTAAAAAAATAAAATATATTTAAGCTTTACAATTAAAAATATGTAAGAAATGTAAAAAAGTAAAAGAAATATATAGTTGGTCACGTATGTCATTGGCCAACAAACCTTATCCACCATTTTAGATCTCAAATTATACTCTATCAATGGTTAGTAGCAGCTAGCATGTATGGGCGGGAGAACGAAAACTCACGAGCGGTAGAAAAAGGGGTTCTAGTTTATAAGGAAAAGAAAACCTAATAAATCTTATCCCCAAATTATACTCGCCGTCGCTCTGTCGCTCTCTTTTCTTCAACCGAAGGTATGTGACTTGTTTGCTTAATTTGATTCTTGTCTCTAAATCGTACTCTATGCAATTTAAAGAAGCTGAAGTTTATATATAATGCAATTTGTTTTTGGACTTTTTTGTTGATATGTATTAAATGTTCTTGCTTATAAAAAGGTTTTGATTTTCGATTTTTTTGGTTATGTTCTTTTGTTGCTGATTCTAAAAAAGAGCCAGATATGTTTTATCTTGCTTGAATAGGTGCATTAGTTTGAATTAGTGTTTGTAT
>BQNB010046002.1:0-43967 GCA_026074375.1 Tanacetum coccineum | reverse complement strand
AACAAACAAATCTATATTATCCTTGACTTGTTTGTTACCTTGATGAGTAATTATAAGTGAGTTCCAAATATCTTTAGCAGTTCTACACATGAATATTCTTTCATATTCCTTTCTAGGCAAAGCATTGTATAAAACCATTTTAGCCTCATCGTTTTTAGAAATCATTTTCTTATGAGTCTCTTCAAATTTTTCATAAGGATTGACTTCTTTCGTACCGGTATCCTTATTTCTAATGGTAGGTTTGTAATCACAATACACTATAATATGCCAAAGATCAATATCCTAGACTTCACATAAGTTTCAAATCTATTTTTCCAATATATAAAGCAATTAGCCTCAAAGAGAGGTGGTCTTTGCATAGATTGAACCACTTTGTAGTTTTCCGAATCCATTATCATTTAAAGATTTAAAATACAATATATTTTAAAAACTTTGGTAACATAGCTCTTGATGCCAATTGTGGAAAACTAGAAGGAAGGGTTGAATAGTTTTACCAATTTAAATTTGCTTTTCGAAAGATAGTTTTGAGTTTATGTGAGGTTAACGATATTGATGTTTGTATGATATATGAAGTAAGTATGAAATGCAAAAAAGTAATTAGAGAGTAAGAAAGATAAAACCGAGACACAAGCATTTATAGTGGTTCGGCTACAAGGACACCTTCCTTGCCCTACTCCACTTCCTTAGTCACCTACTCGATAGTTCGCAAACACTAGTCACCAATCTCCTTTAACCGGCGGAGAAGCCTCACAACGTCGCTTACACCCTTTTAACGGTAAAAAGCTAAATATCAAATTCTAACAAAGGTAGAATCAACCCAATGCAATCACACTTATTTTTACAAGGATGATGAATGATGCTATCACTACTAAATGATGTATAAGTTAAAGAAAAGTAAACTTGATGAGATGAGGGAGTTGCGAAACAAGATTGCTTGAACTTGATCGTCTCGTATGCTATTTTGGCAATTTCTTTTACCAAGAGAAATACCTACAAATGATGTATGAAACTATCTAGAACTAAAAATGAGAGAATGATCAGTTTATAAGAGAGATTAGAATGAGAATAAGTGAGTAAACATGAGAAATGGCTTGGTATTTATAGGCATAATTTGGCACTATAGCATGGTTCCGCCGGGTTCATCTACAGAAAGGAACCGGCCGTATAAGCCAATGGAACCGGCTTGCTCTGTAGCCCGGTCCTAGGCGGTTCCTTTTACCAAAGGGAACCGGCCAGTATACAATGATGGAACCGGCATCCTGACACTTGTTTGTAGCCCGGTTCTATGTGGTTCTAGGAAACGGCTAGTGTAAGAAGATGGAACCGGCACCCTGACACACAATCTGAATTTTAGATTGTCAAATCTAGAAATATCATGTGTATTCTTGGTAGATTTGCCTAAGATATGTGAAGATGATTATGTCATCAATGATGTAAAAAATTACAAATATTAAAAGTCTAAGATATGTAATACATGTGTTCTCGATTTTTACATGCAACGGTCCAAAATCCATAAAATCAGATTTGCAAGTCTGGCACGCTGGGCACGCGCCAGTGCGTGGCCAGTGTGCCACATGCAAAATCTATTTTATGGATTTTGCTTTGTCGGCTTTCCTCTTACCTGACACGTGTGAAAACTTCAATAAATGTATTTATATGATATTTGAGCATTTAGGAACACTCCAAATGAGGTTTAGACTTAGAGAGGAGCAAAAACGCATCCTCCTATTTTTCTATAAAATGCTAACTCAAATCTTTTATCAAACGCCTCTAGCCAAGGCCGTAACTTCTTTCTAAACCTAGCATGATCATGTTTTCAACATAACATTAAACGAAAGTATTCATTTGATCTTAATCCGGATTTAAGTTGTTCCTAATCACATAACGGGTTTTACTCCCTTATTGGTCAACCTAAGTCAAAGGTTACTTTACGTAAACGCATCCTTTCCCGTTATGGGATATGCTTTACTTTATATGCAAAGCACTTAGCTTGTTTGCATCAAGATGATTAGTGATCACATCCATTGTTGATTATCATAGATTATAGTCTAAAAGACTAATTGAGTTTGTGGTATTTGAAGGTTAATCATGCTTTGAGTTTTCTGACCTCCTTACATATAAATGATTTACAAACTCATGCATGTATTCCTCACATGTAAAAGATGTCTTACAAAATCCCACACTCTACACCATTCCATTCCATACTTTCCTACCCACACATCCTTCCTAATCATTTTTTTACCCTTCTTACCCAACAAATGATTATATCCTTCACATACTCTAAACACTTCTTTCTTAAACCATCTCATAATCACATATGCCGACTCTTTCCTCTCTTACTTGCAATATGATTATAAACCCACATCAATCCTTTAATTTCATCCTAAACATCATCACCTTCATGCTTATCATCTTCAAACCTACTTCAAGCCTAAAATCTTCTTCACACAAACGTTCCGCAAATAATACCCACATGGGAAAACTCACATTCCCTTACATAATATACCCTCCTTGTACTTGTTGTACTTGTTGTACTTGTACTTATTGTTCCCTTTATTCCCAACATAGTTTCCTCCACATCCCATCAAAACATTCTCGACCACATATCTACTATTCACCTTCTTCCTCATAACCCATTTGAATTTCACACGTACACACTCTATCATCTTAGCCATTGATTACACCACTTCATTAATCTAACTTGTCTTACTTTCTTCTCCTACTTTGGATTGAAATTAAAATGGCAAACAAACACACTTCCCTCTACAAACAAACACACTTCACTCTCTAAACAAACACACTTCTCTAATCACCCTTGATCTTGCCACTTCATCTATCCAACTTACCCTTCACCTTCTCATCTCCACCATTCATTTCAAACAAGATCAATAGGCTCCTTTCCATGCCATCACAATCACATCATGCCAACTCACATACACCTCATCCTTATCTCTTCCTCTTATCCAACACGTACCTAATACATTTGAAATTTTAAATTTCACATCTCCCCCCCCCCCATAACATCTACCCTTTCTCTCTAAGTTTAGAATATTATAAGAATATTCCCTTGTACCTTAACTAGACTCTCAAACAATTATTTGGATCCTAACTAAGCTATTTACATTTAAGGAATACCCAAAATACCCTTGTTTGATTGTTCTTTTCTCTCTTTTCGATATCGAACAAACAAAAGTCTTTTAATTACTTCACAAATGCTTTTATCAAATGGCTATTTGAGTTGGTTGACTTTGAGTATTAGTATATTGAAGGTAATAGGTGAAGTTCAATGGGGGGTTTACAAGTGCGGTATTTAAAAAATGCCTAAGTTCTGAAGAAACAATTTTGAGGAATCTGGGCGCTGGCCACGCGCTGACACGTGAGCAGCGCGTTAGACGTAAATTGTTTTCCTAAATTTGGAACTCTTGGCCTATAAATACCCCCTCTTAGCCTTTGTATTCCTCACCTCTTGCAAACATTCTTTCCTCTCTTTTCTCTTCTCCTATCCTCTAAGTCTATATCTAAGTGTTCCAAACTTCTCATCCTATCATTCTATTAAAGTGTATACATCTCTGCAAGAGAGCCACACAAGTACCTAATTCATACTTGTGTGTTTTGTCGAGGGTCTTCTTTCTCATACCCTTTCTTTAGAATCGTGTCTCTGGGTTAGGTTAGGACGTAGTTTAACTATCTATCATTCATTCAATCGAGTTGTAAGGGAAGTCTTGTATCTGTAGGATCAAGCCTAGATCATTGAGGATATAGTTGGGGTTTAGTAAGCTTCCAAGGGGAAGTCTTTATGGTTATAGGTTAAGTCAAATCATTGGTTCTTAGGGGTGGATTCCGAAGGGCGAAATACCGTAGGCAGTAACTCATCTTTGTGAGTGCTGATCTTTGTGCATATCGGTGGAGTTAAATTGTAATACGGTTTGCAGGTGGAGTTAAATTGTAATACGTTTTGTAGTCCACCATAAGGATTATTCTATAATTGTATAGGTGTCGTGGATTCGCAACTAGACGTAAGGAAGGACTAAACCCCCCTTCTCAAACCAGTATATATCGTGGTGTCTCTCGTTCTCTCTATCTACTCTTTGTTCTCATTACAAAGTAGATTAGAGCATCACTTGTTTCTTTCGAGACTTGAAGTTTTGTAAACTTTAAAGAAGTCAAGAAATCCATATTCACCCCCTCTACGGTTCTATAGGGTTAATTTGATAAATTATAAAAGTAATATAACTAAAAGTGTAAACTATTAGGAGATTGAGGATGGGAGGGAAACATAAGACTTTCCTTAGGGAACAAGGAAACTTATCATATATAAAAAAGGCTGGTGATTATGTTTCGCTTATAAATCACAAACCAACACACAACCTTAAACCCCTTTCCCTCTTCCCTTGTCTCGTTCGACAAACCTCAAGGGTTTTGAAACCCTTAGTCGACATAAGTCAAAATCAACATTGGATCATCTCAAACCCTAGTAGACGATCGGTATAAGCTGGTGATCCAGGATCATGAAGGTCCTGGTATAAAACTGAATGGATCTTTGCAGCCTATAAAGGATGATAGCCAAGATGTATAAATACAAACGACTATGTAGAAACAATGATTATGAATACAATGTGTTAATGCGGAATCTTAACACAGGTACCAAGAAGAACAATGAACAACTGAATAACAACTTTATTAAAGTGTTCTTGAGGATTACAGATTGCTAACTATGATATGTGATTTGCTAAACTTCTTTGTTCATATATATTCAACACACATCTAACTATGCCAAAGGTGATCCTTTTATATACTAAGGATAACCCTAAAAGGCTTACAAATCTTTTTCTAAAATATCTCATAAATATCTTTTAAATATCTTCTCAACGGTACTAACTAACTTTCTACTAACGGTACTAACTAGCTAACAGTACTAACTATTTTGTACTGTCGGTACTAAGTATAACTGACAGTACTAACTATTTGTACTGTCGGTACTAAGTTAAGAAAACATTAATCCTAACAATCCTCCCTTAAACATGAATGTTAAACTATTTTAACTTCATGTTTCTTTAATCTTTTGAGAACTTTTAATGCACAGAGGATGTATCCAAACATTCTTCATCATTTCTTAATCTTGTACACTCTATCCTTCTTTAATTCAGCAACATCTTTTCAGCTACTCAGCAACATCTTGATACCTACAATCCAACTAAGTTGGCTTTGTAGTTTTTGGCAAACTACCAGCCATCAACGGATTTGATGTTCCTTTACCAGTAGCCGTTTGCTCTAGGATAGATAACTCTTCATTCTAAGAATGTGGTGAGTTAATTACACTACGTTTTGGTAAACTGTCATAACATCAACGGATTTGATTGTCTTTACCAAATACCATTGTGTTTGGACAGCCAATGCTTCATTGTCCATTAATATGGTGCATTGATTCACCCATATAGTTTTTAGCAAACTATCAGCTATAACCGATTTGAGTAGTCTTTACCTAAAGAAACTGTTTGATCTTGGACTAGCCAACTCTTCACAAGAGCAAGTGAAGTTGATTACCTATAATTTTTGGTAAAATTGTAAAACCATTAACGGATTTGATAAGTCTTTACCTCATGAGTTTGCTTGTGGACTAGCAATTCTTATGCTTGTTAAGCATGTGCATTGATACACATTTGTTGTTTGTGCTGGTTAGGCCAACACTCAAATCCCTTCTTATTATCAGTCTTATTCCTTAGATTCTTTAGTCAGCAAGTACCTTCTTGATAAATAATATCACTCCAAATGCCATAGTACTTTCATCTTCAGACTCTATTTTTTAGTGTAGGCATTTGCACCACTATTTCCTTCTTTAAAGGATACTTCTTTCTATTAGCATGTAATGATATCCTTCTTCAGTCATCAAAGTTGTACCCCCTGAGGAATGTGCTGCTTCCAACTGACTATATTCATTATGCGGTGAGTCCAAACTCATCTTGTTCATCTGGATTTTGAAACATATACTATCTAAATCTCCCCAAAGAACTTTATCAAACCTTTAGGGATCTTATCTTGATATTATGTTCATCACAAGTTTATATTACATCCATCTAAGTCTTCTCTGTCAAACACTGAAAGCCACTCTCATCAATGTACTGAAAGAATCTCTTTTGACCATTACTCTCAGTTACCAATTCAAATAGTAATTCTTCTGATCTTTTAGAAATTTTATCATGCTGTGGTTTAGTGCCAAAATTCTGAGTCTTCCAGTCAATGATTGGATACTTTTTGTTAAGAATTTCATAGTCTACTTCCTTGTCCTCATCTGGAGCTATTGTCAAACACAATCTCAGCTCATCATTTTCTTTTTCAGTGTCAGATGGGTCATCTTGAGAAGTATCTTGTTTGAATCTTCTTTTTCTTGACTTCATCTTTTTCCTTGTACCCAGCTTTCTCTTTCTTGTGTACTCTTCTCCTTTATCCTCTTGCTTGACTTCTTCTTTAGATTCCTGCTTGATTTCTTCAACTTTGGAGGAATCTTTCTTATACATTCTTTTGATTAGGCTTTCATCTTCAACAGACCCAATTGCCAATGGGAAATTTCATTTTGACCTTTTTATCTTTTCATACATTGCTTGTATGTCTTCAAACTTCTTACTCTTTAACTCAGAATGTTTGAAGTTCCCCACATGCTTTAAGTAGGTCATCATCTGATTTCTTAATTGATTCTTGGTTGGAGGTCTGTTTCTGATTGCCTCTGTTCTTTGTTGAGCAAGGAACTTCCTCTGAGCAGCAATTGTATCATGAAGGAACTTAGCTCTTTCTTCTATTGTGAACTGCTCTCTTTCTTGCTCTTGAAGCTTCTCAGCAAGGATTCTGTCTGCCTCAATTCTTGCCTTGATATCATCAAAGTTTTTAATGAGAGCTTCATTTGTTGCTTCTTCTTCAGCCAATCTATTTCTCTCCTCTTCAGCTTCCCATTCTTCTTGAATTTGCCTAGCCATTACTTCATCACTCTCAAGCTGTTTGAATTTCTTCACAGCTTGTGGAATATCATCATCTTCACTTTCAGATTCATCCTCCTCTTCAATCTTCTTCTTCCCTTTGTCTTTAGGATCAATCTTTGGAAGAGGTTTTAATGTGAGAAGTGATCTTGCAGTAGTAGGCCTAGGTCTATCAATGTCTTCAACATCCTTCAACTCTACACCTTTCTCTTTTTCTTTAGAAACAGCTTTGGCTTTACTCATGTTGAGTAGAAGTGTAGCTATTGTTTCATCATCACCAAATATCATAGATGTGGGTGTTTGAGTGGATGTTTGAGAAGCTTGAGTAGCAATTTCTTCCTTAGTTTGATCTTCAGTACTTTCTGTTTGCCCAGCAGTACTTTCAACTTTCTCTTCAGTACCTTCTCTTGGCTCTTCAGTACTTTCAAAGATCTCTTCATTTCCTTCATTATTCTCTTCAGTACCTTCAACTTGTTCATCAGTACTAACTTTGGAATCATCAGTACTAACTTTTGGCTTGTCGGTACTAACTTTTTCAAAGTCGGTACTAACTTTTTCAAAGTCGGTACTAACTCCATCTTCAGTACTAACTCTATCTTCATCAATCTCCTTGTCTTCATCCACCATTTCTTTTGTCCTCCCTTCACTTTGAGCATCTTCTGTTTCTATGTGATCAATGTTGTCTTCAGGCATTACATCAAACATAGGATCTCTTTGAACTGTTGATTCTCCTTTTGCAATCTTCCTCCCTTGTTTGGATACATTCTTTTTGTGCATCCTTTGTTTCTTTGAGGAGCTCTTCCTTGAGAGTCTTTTCTGCAATGAGACAGTCTTCAGATATGCTTTGAAATGTTTGATGACAGGTTTTGCTTGCTTCTTGAGCTTTTTGATCTTAGCCTTCAAGATTGTTATTTCTTTGGCTTGATCTGAAACCTGTTTACATAAAGATATACAAAGATCATAGACATTTGGGAGAGTCATGTCATCCTCATTTCCTAAAAGGGATGTATCATTGGATGAATGATCTCCAAGATTCTCACCAGTTGGTTCTGGGATTGAATCAGGAACAATAGGAGTGGGTGAAGGTTGTGGTGAAGGTCTGGGTGAAGGTCTTGGGGAAGGGTCAGGTTGTTGCTCAAAAGGTACCTCACTAGGTTGAGCAGAAGATGAGTCAGGCAGTGACTCATTTGGGACTTCACTAGTGGGAGCAGGAGAGGGTGATGGTTGTTCATCAGATAGTCTTTCTGAGGAAGCACCCTCATCCTGAGTTGGTTGGACCAACATAGTATCAAACAAAGGTGTAACTTTGCCTGAGAAATGTTTGCCCTTCTTAATCATAAAAGAAAAAACTTTACTAGTTAAACTATTTACAGGAAAGTGATCTAAAGGTACAGATATATTAGCTAATTTTCTACCTAAAAATATAGAAATAAAACGAGGATACATGACAAACTTCTTCTTAGCCTCTAGATGTCTAAGCATACCATCAAAAATTAATTTGGAAAAATTATACTTTTGATTAGTTGTTAAACAAATTACAGCAGTGGCAATATTTGTAGGAATTTGATCCCAAGAGGTACTTTTGGAACTTAAACAATGATTAATTGTGTGAAATAAAAACCTCCATTGGGGTGAAAACAAAGCTTTATTAAATGTTAACACAGTTAAATCCCCTTCATATCCCATATGCTGAATAGCATCAAAGATAGCTTGATTTGGTAATGAGTCTATCCCATCAGCATCATCAAAAATAAGATCAGTTCGGATTGATGCTTCAGAGATAGACACAACCTTGCCAGCTACTTTGGCAGTTATGTGCCTAACATTGTTGATTGTTTTGGACTTAGCAGACGTCCAAAACTGTTCAACGAATGTGGTCGAAACAACAGGACTTACAGTGAGCGCATGATAAATATAACTTCTCCGAAGAAAATCAATGACTTCATGAAACTCAACATTCCCTTCAGTCTTTTCCAAGTATGCGATCATGTTGTGCTTAGGACAGGACTCAAGAGCAGCCATGTTGCTTAGAAGAGAGAGATCGTCGGTAAGAGAGATTAGGGCTTGTAAAGAAGAATGTCAGTTAGAGAGATTGCTTGAGTAAGTGTGCGATTGAGATGGATTCTTATAGGTTTAGGAGACCTAATTTTAAAGAAAACGTTCCAATTTACACTTTGTACCCTTGGCGGTATTTTTCTCCAATGTCTCTTTAGCGGTACAAACTTTGCCCAGCGGTACTAACTTTGCATGGTCGGTACTAACTTTGTCCAAACAAAGAATGAACAATGTAAGTATCAGGAATGCTTCAGCACCATCAGTAACTCTTCTCAGTGACTCTCTAAATCTTCTTAAAGCGTTGACAAGCATCACTTCTAGTTAATGTGTATCCATACAATATAAAAAAATAGATTCCACCTCCTGACCCATCTAACCATGACTCACTATTCAGGTGGCCGAACCAACCTCCCCTCATCATCAACACATACTAACCAATTTTACCTGGTACACACCGCTCCAATGGTATGCATCCCCTTTGTTGTCAAACATGACATAGACACGTCTCTTGGTGGGTCAAACCACACCAACAAATACTCTTTGGATGGTCTATATAATCTCATGTCTTCAAAATGCTTCACAAGAGAATTCTAACTCTGAATCCAAGCACGAACAACTTGAGCAATCTTCTTACTCTTGAACTTAGTTCACGTTGAGTAGTGCTCATAACTAGTTATGTGTGTGTGTTTTGGGGTTTCTTGGAACATAAGGGTTTAGGGGTTTCTTGGAACAAGTTTGATTTGCCATGGTGTGTTTTACCTCTTTCATCCACAGATGACCCATTCATATTGCCTCCCTTTAACCAATGTAGCTTATGGATTTATCATCCCAATTGAAACAACCAAGAACTGAAATCGGCTAACATCAAATGCCTTGGTTAGTAGATCAGCTACATTGTCATTAGTGTGGATCTTAAGCACCTGTATGAGTTTCTTCTCATAAGCATCTCGTATGAAGTGGTGCCTAATAGCAATATGCTTTGTCTTCGAATGATATACTGGATTCTTTACAATGCAAATGGTGCTTTCATTATCAATGTAGATCTTTGTGTTCATGAAGTTGAACCCATAGTCTAACATTTGATTTTGAATCCATAAAACTTGCCCACAGCAGCTTGCAGCAGCAACATATTCGGCTTTTGTAGTAGAAGTGGCCACAATGGTTTGCTTTTTGCATTGCCAAGTAATGAGTCTCCTGCCAAGAAATTGACAACCTCCTGTTGTGGATTTCCTCTCCCATTGAACTCATCTGAAATCTACTCTTCATTAATGCCTCAAACTCATCACACCAAGATTTCTTTGTTGACCCAAAGATGATATCATCCACATAGACTTGAACAAGTATGATATCATTTTTGTCCTTCTTTAGGAAGAGAGTTTTGTCAATGGTTCCTCTTCTGTATCCATTCTTCAACAAGAAAGTAGATAAAGTAGCATACCAGGCTCTAGGAGCTTGATGTAGCCCATAGAGAGCTTTTACAACCTTGTATACTTTCTTAGGATATTTAGGATCTTGAAAACCTGGCGGTTGAGACACATAAACCTCTTCATCAATTTTCCCATAAAGGAAAGCACTTTTAACATCAATTTGATAGACTATAAAGCCCATAAATGAGGCAAAGGCTAAAAAGATCCTTATGGCTTCAAGTTTTGCCATAGGAGCAAAAACCTCATCATAGTCTATCCCTTCCTCTTGCCTATGACCCTGAGCAACTAACCTTGCTTTATTTCTAACAACAACTCCTCTTTCATCCTTCTTGTTTCGATAAACCCACTTTGTACCGATAGCCTTCTTCCCATAAGGCAAATCTACTAAGACCCAAACTTTCTGTATCTCGAACTACAACAATTCTTCTTGCATAGCATCAACCCAACTTTCATCTTCAAGAGCTTCTGAAATCTTCTTGGGTTCATGTTGAGACAGGAAACAAGCAAATAAACAATGATGAAAGTCCTTATGGTTAGTTCTCTTTTGCTTTTGAACATAGCTAACAAAAGCATGAGCTCCAGAACTTGTATTTACTTTGCTTCTTGTTTGAACTGCTGAGTTTGGATCTCCTAGAATAAGTGCTTTAGGATGAGTGGAGTGAATCCTTGATGTGGGAATAGGACTAACATTCACAACAGTTTCCAAGTTTGTGAAGTCAGCCACTGCACCCTCATCATCATAAGATGAAGTAGTGAAAATACCATCAGTGGAATTTTGATAGATATCCTCAAGTGGAGGTATTTCTGAATCATCTTCTTCAGAATGTGTTGGATCAGCAAGAGATAGTCCCTCATAAGGACTGGCAGTACTAACTGGTATGCTAACAGTATTAAGTGGGTTAGTACTGCTAGCTTTAGCTGGTGTGCTAACAGTACTAAAAATGTTAGTACTGCTAGGCTTAGCAGCTCCTTCTTTTAATCCAAGGTTCAAACTTCTCCTGAGAGCTGGGAAGGAGGGGGCTTCAGCTTCCTCATAAGCTTCCTTTTCTTGCTTCTTAAGTCTTTCAAGGTCATCCATAAAGACTTGTTCTTCCTCTCTTGGACCTGCTCTCTTATCATCTGTTGTTACTGCTGGAGTATTTGTTGAAGAATAAGAAGGCCATATTGGCAGTACAAAATAGTCTTGAGCAGAGTCATCTTCTTTGTCAGAATCCCCTACATCAATAATCTCTTTTGTACCTGCATTTTGGTTAGCTTCTTTTTAAACCTGCATGTAGGTTAGCTTGATTCTCTGATCTAACAGGATGATAAATTCTAGAATCAGTTAAATAATCAAGATCAAAAGCCAAGTTTGTTCCTTTTCCTGCGACATTTGGTTTGTTCTTAAGAAGATGATGTGGCTGGTTTTCTTCAATCTTTGGTTTCTAAATTGGTATACCCTAAAAGCTTGCTTTGTAGAGAATACCACTAAAAACCCTTCATCTGATTTTCCCAGCAACTTGCAAGAGTGGTCAATGGTATTCAAGATGGTCACATGGCACCCAAAAGGTCTTATATAACTTATAATTGGGGATCTTACCAGTTAAAAGTTCATAAGGTGTCTTATTATGAGGCTTGTTCACTAATACCCTTTTTAGAACATTTACAAGCAGTATAATTGTTCAGGCCCAAAAGTGTTAGGGTAAAAATGAATCTGCAAGCAATGGTCCTTGCTAGCCATCAATAGGGTCATAGTTCTTTCTTTCAGCCAACTCCATTTGTTGTGGAGTTCTGGCATTACTGTATTCCTCTTGATCCATTTTAACCACAAATTTCAATATAACTTGTTCTTAAATTCTGTATCATTATTACTTCTAATGGTCTTAACTTTTTGATTTAGTTGGTTCTCTATCTGTCTTATAAAGTCCTTAAGGATTGCACTAGTTTCATCCTTAGTTCTTAAGAAAAATACCCAACTAAACCTGCTAAAATCATCAGTGATAACTAGGCAATAGGTCTTATGATTTAAACTCCTTACAAATGTAGGTCCAAACAAATCCATATGAAGAAGTTGTAGGGTGTGGCTAATAAAACTAACTGCTTTGGCCTTACAGGAGGCCTTGTGTTGCTTTCCTTTCTGACAAGCAACACAAGTGTGGTCATTTTGAAAAATCTTTGAAGGTAGACCTCTGACAAGGTTTCCCTTCACAAGTTTGTTAACGTTTTTGAAATTAACATGACCCAACCTCCTATTGCATTGTTTTGAATTCATCAGTTGTAGCCTTTGTAATTAAACAAGCCAATCTCTGAAGGAACAATGTCTCTAAATTGAATCTGTACATGTCTGCTTTTCGTTTGTCTAGGGATTTTAAGTATACTAGATTTTCATAGGTAACGTAAATCACGAAGACAAAACAAGACATTCAGAGTCAGTAAACAGAACCTTGTTCTTTTTGTCACATATTTGTGACACAGAAAAGAGATTAAAATGCTGAAATTCTTTCACAAAGCATACATCCTCAAAATCTAACTTTCCAGTTTTTATTTTACCTTTATCCAGGTTATATACCATTCTACTACCTCCAAAAGCAACAGGGCCACATTAAAGTCTTGAAATTCATCAAAGGTAGGCCTTGTTCCCAGTCATGTGTCCTAGAACATCCACAATAACACATTCCTTTATCTTTAGGCTCCTATGTGGATAATCCTACAATTAAAAGAAATAGATTAGTTTCTTTAGGGACCCAAGCCTGTTTGGGCTTGAAGTCTGCATAGTGGATCTTTGAAATGAGTAACTTTTTCCAAAGACTGATCCACTTTGTTTTGGATCACCATGGTATTTTTGCTGGTCTCAATTACAACCTGCGAGAAACGACTTACAGCAGTTTCCTTCCCCCCCCCCCCTTCCCTAACAGTACTAACTGCATTTACCTTAGCAGTATTAACTTTTTGTTTTGAAAAATCTGTTCTAAGTACTGTTGGCCTTTTGAAAGGTCTTGAGGATGATGAATGAGTTTTATAAAAAACATTTACTGGTCTAACTCTATTCATAATGGGCTTAACAGTATTAACTTTCATGGCAGTACTAGTTAGTACTGTCTGTCTGTTAACACTTTGCTTAGCAGTACTAAAATTTTTAGTACTGCTAGTTCTAGCAGTATTAACTGGAATTATACTAATTCTAGTTAGTTATGCTGATGGACAAATTGATTATTTGTTATTCACTCTTTTGCACATTATTCAATCATTTTTTAACTCACCTTTTTCCTTGCCATCTCTTCTCATGAAAATCACATTCTCTAATCAAATGATTAAGACTACCACATATAAAACATGCTCTTACTGCAAACCCATGCCCCAAATATTTCTTATCAACTTTAGGTTTTTGACTCTGTGTGTACTGACTTTTAACATTTTCCCTAGGAGTTTTTACTTGCTGGTTAGCAAAACTAGGTGTTTCTTGTTGTTTTGTTGGTATAACTACACACTCATCATCACTATCTGACTCATACTCCTCAATGATAGGAGCATCAGACCAGACCTTAGGTTGACATTCTACATTAGATTTATTGACAACTAGTTCAGACACTAGTTCAGAAGGTTCTATGTTCTAATGTAGATTCACAGGTTTCAAATTCACTTGATTGGATGCAGATTCACTAGGTTGAGTCATGTTTTGGGACCATATGTAAATGTGGAGTAATCTATTTCAATTTCAGGTCCAGAGGGCATATAATTCCCTGTCATGGGTGGGGGTACAACATGCATTCCTTCTGCAAACCTATCATACACAGGTTGGTTTTCTATATCACTCTCTTTATTCATAAAAACACTCTGCAACACTTCATTTTCATAACTCAAAATACCATCATATCTGTGATCCCTATACCCAAGCCCAAACTTATCATTAGCACTCATTTGGGTATTTAGCAGTTTACTAATATTTTTAGAAGAATTATGCCACTTTTCTACTTTTGCCTTTAAATCTTCTTTTTCTTTTTGAGCTTTTGCTAATAGTTTCTTATGGTATGTGAGGACATCTGTTTTATCATCTAAATCTATTTTCATAAACTTTATCTTTTGTTCATACCAAAGTTGTCCTTGTTGATGAGCAACTAACTGTGCTTCAACTTTCTTAAGACCTTGAGAATATGCCTTTATTTCAATGCTTGTTTCACTTAGTTGTTCTCTCTGAGCATCATACATTTTTTTAAGATTAGCATAAGACTCTTTACACTTATTTGAACAAGAAATTACCTCTGTGTCCGAGTCTGAGCTATTGCAAGCCATCAAAGCATAATCTTCATCTTCTGAATGATTTGTCCAATCCACTCCTTCTCCATCAACTGTCACCAAAGCTTTAGAATCCTCATTCTGTCCAGTTCTGCTCCCATCCTTGTTTCCAGAATTCCATGCATCTCTCCTCCTGCTGTCTTGAGTTCCCTTGATTCTACACTCTCTAGCAAAATGGCCTGTCTTGTGGCAATTGTAACATTCCACTTTGGTTTTATCAAAGCCAACTGGTTCTTTTGCATCAAATTGTAGCTTTCTACCAGTCTTCTTGTAAAACTTTTTCATTCTCATTGAGGATCTATGGCACTTGCACTTCAATCTATTTTCTTCAAGGTCATATTCATCAATCTGTTCCAAGTCCTCATGATCCAGTTGAGGACAACTAGATTGATTAGCAAGAAGTGAGTATGATGAAGTTTGTTCATACTTTGTGTTTTGACCAGAAAGATTGGGAGCATAATAAGCTAGTACTAATACTTCATTAGTAATGTGGTGTTCTTAGGACAAAAGCTTACATTTTGAGGGCTAGAGGTGATGATGCAGTAGAGCATTTTTTATATCACTCTCAAAGACTCTTAGTTATTGTACAAATCATCAAAAATAAGAGTGTCGTACCCTGGTTTGTTTTCTCAAAAAATTAGGGAGGACTTATGACCAGGAGAGGTAGAGATCTTAGTAATTTTTATTAGACATCCTCAGTAGATAACACCTGCTCATGAATCTCTAAACTTACTTAGGAAGACTTTGGAAACTATCATACCTTTAGTGAAGCCCTTTTGTGTTGGTTACAGAGTATCCTTCAAAACTGTTGCTTCAAGTTATACTTGGCATACTTCTTCGATCATCATTTCCACCAATCTAGATTTGTTGGGCATCCCACATTTCTTTTGAAATCTGTACCCTTCTTATGAAACTTAGCAAGATGATCTTCTGGTAGGGCCATAAGCAAGGTGGTCCTTGCTTTTCTCTCTCTCTCTCTCTGGCTACAATCTCTTCTGCAGTTCTAGGAGGCAAAACCTTAATTTGTCCTGATGTATCTGTAGTGATGGATACAGGACCATTTCCATTTTGTATAACCTCCTAGATTGGATAGTTTGTATGGGCCAAATTGTGCTCCATCTTCATAGCCCAGATATCATATTCTCCCTTTTTGAGAATAGGCAGCTTGATGGTTGATACTGTATGAGGAGTTGGTTGGGTTGGTGTTTGTGATGATGATGGTGGAGGTGGTGGTGGTGGTGGAATTTCATCTTGTGGTCCAGACATGTTTAGTTTTGAAGGATGAAGGTTTATAACTGGATTAGATTGTTCTTCTTATTCAGAGTTTCTCACAGGCTCTGATACCACTTGTGAGTCCCTAAACGGATAGATCTTTGCAGCCTATAAAGGATGATAGCCAAACTGTATAAATACAATTGACTATGTAGAAACACTGATTATGAATACTATGTGTTAATGCGGAATCTTAACACAAGTACTAAGAAAAACAATGTAGAACTAAATAATAACTTCTATTAATCTGCTTTGAACTATTACAGATTACTAACTATTTGAGATATGATATTGCTATGAGATTTCTTGAGGTCGTGTATGGTTGTATATCTAACTATGCCAAGAGGGATCCTTTTATAGACTAAGGATAACCCTAACAGGCTTATAAATCGCTAACAGATAACACATATCTTTTCTAGATATTCTCATGATCTCTCATAACGGTACTAAATAATTTCTACTAACAGTACTAACTATTTGATCTGTAACTTTATCTTAGGTACTGTAGGTACTAAATTATAACTATCAGTTACAAACTATTGTTAACGGTCGGTACTAAGTTAGGAAAACATAAATCCTAACAGCATTCTGAAGTGACCTCTAGAATTTTGATGCCAACCTAGGGTCACGATCACAAATAATCGAGAAAGGTATTCCATGCCTCGTGACCACCTCCTTTAGGTACATTCTTGCAAGTTTATCCATCGGATCAGTCTCTCTTATCGGTACAAAGATTGCGGACTTAGTGAGTCGGTCAACAATCACCCAAATAGTGTCGTAGCCTTGTGACGACTTAGGAAGCTTCGTGACAAAATCCATAGTGATGTTGTCCCACTTCCATTGAGGTATATCGGGTTGTACCAACAATCCTGATGGCCTTTGATGTTCTGCCTTGACCTTGGATAAGTCAAACATTTGCTAACATAGTGGCGATGTTTGCCTTCATATTGGGCCACCAATATAGCTTTTTTCATTTGTCTAGGTACTTTTTTTAGGTACCTGGAATGGATAGAATACTTTGACTTGTGGGACTCGTGCATGATCACAGTCCTCAAATCACCATAGCATGGCAACCAACTCCTGCCGTTTAGACATAGAGTTCCATCCGCGCGGGGTTCTAACTTTTCCGTCCTAAGCTTCTCCGGATCTTTAGAATTTTCAACCAACATGCCTCCAACATCTTCGTTCTTGATGTTCTCTGGTTTCCGTGCTTCAGTTTGAGCATCCAAAATTTGTTTAGGGAGATTCAAACCTATAGTCATGACTAAGGCTCGAACCCTTAATGGTGGCTCTCGTTCCTTCCTACTTAAGGCGTCAGTGACAACATTTGCTTTCCTTGGGTGATAACGAATCTCGCAATCGTAATCACTAAGCAATTCTAACCAACGATGCTGCCTCATATTCAGCTCCTTTTGATTAAGAATGTGTTGTAGACTCTTGTGATATGTGAACACCGTACACTTGGTTTCGTACAAATAGTGTCTCCAGAGTTTCAGAGAAAACACTACCGCTCCAAGTTCCAAATCATGAGTCGTATAGTTCTTCTCATGAATTTTCAGTTGGCGTGATGCATAAGCAATCACCTTCTTTTTTTGCGTCAACACATCGCCCAAACCTTTGATCGAAGCATCGCAGTATACGATAAAATCTTCGCTTCCTTCAGGTAAAGCCAGAATTGGTGCACTACACAACTTCTGCTTCAACAATTGGAACGTTGTTTCTTGTTTGTCACCCTACTCAAACTTGACCTTCTTCTGAGTGAGCTTGGTCATTGGTTTGGCAATCTTCGAAAATCCTTCGATGAATCTTCGATAATACCCTAGCACTGAGACCTAAAAACTGACAATCTCTGTGGTGACTTAGGGAGATGGCCTAATCCTTTAATGGATGTCCAATCTTGGCAGGGTATACGTGAATTACCCTGGCTGTTTATAATCAAGAGACCAAGGAACTGTTCTTTAGGATCAAAAATTCACAACTTGGAAAAAAATAGGCATACAACTCCTCTTTCTTAAGCAACTATAAGATTAACTTAAGGTGCTCTTCGTGTTCTTGCTTGTTCTTCGAATATATCAGAATATCATTAATAAAGACAATTACAAATTTATCCAGATATGGTTTGCACACCAGATTCATAAGGTCCATGAACACGACAGGTGCGTTTGTCAAACCAAATGTCATAACTTGAAATTCATAATGGCCGTAACGGGTTCTAAAAGCGGTCTTTGGAATGTCTTCTTCTTGAACCCTTAGTTGGTGATAACCCGGCCTTAGGTCGATCTTTAAGTAGACACTCGACCCTTGAAGCTGATCAAATAAATCATCAATTCTTGGGAGCGGATAACGGTTCTTCACCGTCAGTTTATTCAATTCCCGGTAATCAATGCACATTCGAAATAGTCCATCCTTCTCTGAAACAAGAACGGGAGCTCCCTAGGGTGGGAACTAGTATTGAATGCCTTTTGTCAGATAGTTATTTTGTTGCTCCTGTACAACTCTTTCATTTAGATGGTGTCAATCGGTAAGGCGCCCGAGCTACGGGGTGCAGAAACAGGTGTCACATCGATTGAAATTTCACTTGTCGAGTCGAGGAAGACCCCGACAAGTCCTCAGGAAATACATCGGAAAAAATCACGAATGTTGGTACATCCTCAGTCACTTTTTCTCTATTACTTGTCTTCCGTCTCCTTTGTATTCAACGTTTGCAAAAAAGGACTCGGACATCATTTTTAGCATGTATTATTGTTGTTTGGTGTACAGAGATATGTGTAGACGAGCCTCGTGTCCCTGGTTGCTTCCGTCACCATGAACAATTAATGTTTCATTTCCCCAAGGGATATGAACGATCTTCTCGGCGCACACAATGATTGCTTGGTACTTTACCAACCAATCCATACCAATTATAGCATCGAAACTACCAAGTTCTACGGGAATTAAGTCTATGTTGAATGGATGGTTCAGGATTTATGTACAGCCTAGGATAGTGTTCAAACTATCTTATTCTCCGTCGGCTAGTTCAACTCATAATAGTGATCTTAATGCAGTGGTATTGTGATTATCATTTGGGAAGCTAAATGCAGTGGATACAAAACTTCTATCGGCACTATTATCAAATAAGACAGAGGCATAGCGGTTGTTTAGAAGGAACGTACCCGTCACGATGTTAGAGTCTGGGTTTGTCCCTACATGCCCTACCGCATACACCTTAGCTGGAACATTGCCACCTCTAACTTGGTTACCACGGTTGTTGTTGTTTTTCAGCTTTGGATATTCCCTCTCAAAATGTCCCTGAACTCCACACTCATAACAAGTAGGTCTCTGGCCTGACCTAGTGCCCTTCTGGTTGTTAGCATTGTTGGCACTTGTCGTACTCCTACAGTCACAGGCAAAATGACCAACTTTGTTACATTTGTTGCATTTGGGAGCACACGGACCATCATGGTGATAATGCTTTTGTAGCAGAGGGGTTAGATCCCATATTGTTTCTTCTCAAAGTCCTGCAGATTAAGCCTGTCGGTGTTCTGCTCTTGTTTTTGTGTTGAATATTTTTTTTTTTTTTTTTTCCCCCCCCCCCCCCCCCCCCCCCCCCCCCCCCCCCCCCCCCCCCCCCCCCCCCCCCCCCCCCCCCCATAGTTGTGTTGTTGGTTATTATCTTGCTTTCCCTTGTTCTCTGTCTGATGGTCAGCAAAAGTGTGGATTCTCTTATCCATCACTTCGATTGCCATTTTAGTTTCCTCTAGCATTGTCTTAGGCTTGGATGCTACTACACTTCCGTGGATCATGTCAGGTAATCCACCGACATATTTCTTAATCTTGTCAGATTTTTCAGGAAACATTCTACCACACGGCAGTGCCAGTTCCTGAAAACGTTGGTTGTACCCTATCACATCGGTACCCTTCACTTTTAATTCCCACATTTCGACTTCGAGTTTCTTAATCTCGGTCCTTGGGCAGTACTTGTCAGTCATTTTCTTCTTCAGTTCAGTCCAGGTCATTGCATAAGCAATGTCATTACCAACAGTCCTAACGTGGGAGTTCCACCACATTAGAGCATTTCCCAGAAGAGTACACGTAGAGAACTTGATTTGGTTTTCCTCGGAATAGTTGCTTATGCGGAACATAGTTTCCATTTTCTTGATCCATTGAGTCAATTCGACAACTCCTTCTGTGCCTTTGAAATTTAGAGGTTGGCACTTCATGAAGTCTGGGTAAGTGCACTCACGAGTGGCTCGCTGGTTTCTCCTAGCACCTGTTCCTGAATTGTGGTTGTCAATACCATTCGTGTTTGCATCACGTGCTGCCAAAATGGCAGTAACTCCTTGGTCAATCATTGCCTGAAGTTAGGCATTAGTTACAGTGGTAGTGGTGGCGGCTGTTGCGGCTGGTGTTGTTTCTGGGTTTAACCTCGTGGTCCTTCTCTTTGGTGCCATTTTCTTCAAATCATAAGAGAATATAATACCCGTTAGATTTCATAAAATCATAACCATGACATGACATATTACTAATAAAGGAATAATTAGATCACATCACACAGTCATATGAAAATGTATAATGAATTAAAATTAACAATGGTGTAGCTAAATCGGAATTCATTCCTTAATAAATTCCGATTAAGACATGAATTTTACCACTTATTTCCATATATAATTGAAATACATTACATGATTAGGACAGATATAAAATGATCACAATGATTAGGTTACAAGATAAAAGAATATATAAAACCTAAAGCCATACTAGCCGGGAGTTACCCGTAATACTTAGTAGGCTGTACAAAATAACTAGCCATGACAGGATCTAGGAACTGCTACTAGCCTCCTCTGGTATATCTGGCTGTGCATGACCTTTGGCGGGTCCCTGCTGTCTCTCGAACTCTGTCATCTGAGTCTGAAGTCTCTTTAGCAGCTTTAGTGCCTCTATAAACTGCTTCTGCCTCCTGCGATCTGCCGCCAACATCTCTATAATCACCGCCTGCCTCCTGCGGTCTGCTGCCTATAGCTCTGTAATCACTAACTGCTAAGCTAACACTGTGGTACGTAGCGACATAACCTCTGCACACAAAAGGTTACTCGCATCCATGGATTGTCCCTAAGCCTCTTGGGACATCCTAGCCTCAGCCTTCATGAGTCTAGCAGTACGTGCATGTGCATGCCTATCCCTAAACAACATGTTGAACCGACCAGCCAATAGCTGTCGCTCAGTCTGCTCATCATCCAACCTCGTATAAACCTCGTATGTGTCCTGCCTAACCCTAATCTCAAACTCTTTCATCCTCTAGCTAAACTCTGCCACATCGGTAACTACTGGTGTCCCCTGCATGACCTTAACTATCTCATCCCAAGAGTCAGTGATCCCATATCTAACATCTCTCTCTAGATTATGCCTGATCTCCCTATCCATAGTGGCAACAAAAGGGCATAGTTGTCCCTAGACCTACACGCAGGTCTAGATAGCATAGCAGACGAGCTACTCTCTACACTCGTAAAATAGGACAAGAAGGCAATGCCTATCCTATTCCGAGGTGGTAAGGTAAACCTGGGTCTGTCTGTTCTACGGTCTTGTAGATAGTAGATGCTAAAGTGTGGCCATGATGTTGGTGCCATCTGGTCTGAGGGGAGAGTATGATAGGTGGTGGTTCATGGTATTGAATGGTAAGTCAGGATGCAGCCTCAGCTCTCAGCTTGATCATCGCAGCTCGATAGCCCAACGGACGAATAGGACTAGCATGTGGTGATGGAGATAACACAGGCACTGGTGATGATACTGGTAGTGGTGGTGAGGAAATCTGAGGTAGTGGTGGAGAAGGTATCTAGGGAAGTGGTGATGACCATGGGCAAAGTGGTGATGAAGGTGGAGTAGGCATAGCAAGAAGTCTCTCAACCTCTTCCTTAGGAGGAAGTGATGTCGGTGTCTCATCTCTAATGGATATCCTAGCAGTAACACGGTATACAGGATGTCGTGGTGGTGTGGCCATAGACTCGTCGGTCTTAAACGGCTTAGTCTCCTCAGCAGATGGGGCCTGATCAATAGCTGGTAAAGCAATAGCTGTAGAGTCGGCAAGAGCTGGGTGCTCCTCCTCCTCCTTGTCATCAGCCTCAATATCAACCTCCCCATCCTCATCATCATCAGATGGCTCATCCTCATCATCGCCATAATCTCCTCCGCCAGCAGGATAATTGGCAGGATCCTCCTCAGGGTCCTCGTCGTCATCCTCCTCTGGATCCTCCTTAGGATCGGACTTGGGAATATAGCCTGGTGAATCAGCAGTAGGTGAGTCAGCAACAGGTAGTGGCTGCTCCTCAGCTGGAAGTATCTCATCCTCTAGTGGCATAAACTCCGGGTATACAGGCTCTGGAACAAACTCTGGTGAAGGTGGGTACTCAGGATCCAGCACATAATCAGGAGATGGCGGGGCCTGAGAAGCAACTACCACATAGGCATATGGGTCCTCTGGCATCACGGGTAGCCATCGACTCTTGGTGATCCAATATCTAGAAAATCCGCAAATGGGCTGGACACAGTAGTGTAAGTAACCGTGGAATCCTCAGAATCCGACATGACTGTATCTGAAAATCAAAAATAGCTTATATTAGTATTTAATATAAGACTCTTATAGTAATATACATTATATCATAACATGTATATCAATCCTAAATGCATCTAGTCCAACCAACTAATGCAACAACTAGTGTATGTATGTATGTATGTATGTATGTATGTATATATGTCCCGTGCAAACCCCTTTGTATGAATGCAATGTTTGAAAACGGTTATAGTCCAGCAAAAACATTTGACCTCGTTCTCTATAACCTTGGCTCTTGATACCAATCTGTAACACCCCCAAATTGGATCGCAGCGGAATAAGGGTCCGGGGCGTGTTACTTCATAGATCAATAACACAAGATATATATAGAACGACCAAAAAGTCGTTTAAAACTGATACATTAGATTTAACAAAATATTTGTTACATAAGCCCGAAGCTTCACTTGTTCACTTGTACAAAATACAAAGATTTCTAGCCCATGATAGATATACAAAATGTAATGCGACAAAATCTTTTATGTATGATATCCAAATCAAAACCACTAATATATCCCTTGCACCTCGTGCTTATTGACCTCTTGAAAAACATTGCTTTAAAACGTCAATAATAATTTTGGTGAATTCATAGGTTTGATAAATCGTATATTGTAGGACCACAAGATTTCCCAAGTGTATGATAATGCAACAGATGCATACATCATATATATGTAATTACGTTGCCCTAAGCTCATGACACTGAAGCTCGACATGAATGAATACAATATAAATTGCCTACATTGCCCATGTTGATGTTCTAACCCGCAACATCCTATGTTCGACATGGTATACGTTTGTTTGTCCAGTGATAGCTAATCACATGAACGAGGATGTCAATCCCAATAGATCTATTCATAATATTCGCGCTCACAATCTAGTAATTGACTGTTCATGATAATGGGCTCAACTAGGGTTATCGCTACTTAGGCAACACGTAATCATAAAGTAAAAGTATCCACTTGTGTCCATTTGTAAAACACTTGAACGGGGATGTCAATCCCAATAGATCTATCATGTAAAAAGTGGGGCTATGAACTCACCTTGAGTGAGCGTATATCAAGTATATCACAGAAAATGCGTCACGGTAATGATCGAGTGCAACCTAATCCAATATAGGTCGTATAAGTACTAATAACTTTGAGTAACTACTACCATATACAATTCTATATAGCTCAATCACCATCTTAATCGTTTTAGTGAAATCATGTTAATAAAGTTAAAAAATTTATAAATAGTTCGATAGTAAAAACGACGCAATTTCTTCGTTTTAAGCCTGTTTCTTACGTTTCTTATGTTCACGCTTTCGTATTAAGACGACGTATCAAATTATGACATTTTTTATTTCATGTCCTCTGGTGAACAGTAATTTTTACTGTTCACACCAGTTTATAAAATTATTTTTATAGTTTTAGTTATCGTAAAAACCGTAAATGTCGTGTTTTATTCGTTATAGCTCCGTTTTTAGCGATTCTTTCGAGCACATCTTTGTTATTAAAATTTATATCATATTAATGATGTTTTCAAAATGTATAAATCTAGGATGAACATTAACTTTTATAAAAATAATTTTATAAAAGTATTTTTATACATTTAAGTATATAATCTAGTGTAATTCATAACTTCTTCGTTATTTATTGAAAAATTATGGTCCGAATTGTTTTAGAATCCTAAAAATAAGTGCTATCTGTGAAAAATAATAAAATTTATATATTTGAAGTATTTTATAACTTGTTTTTATAAAATCTCTTTTATAACGTGTTTAATTAACGTAAAACATAGATTTGCCGTATCTTTTTCGTTATAAGGCGGTTTTTCGAGTTCTTTACATATTTGGAATCATCATGAGGTTTACTATATTTGTAAAACATAATATGGCTGTCACCATACAAGAACCAAAACAGCCCCTTTGAAATAAATATGTATACTTATTTATATAACTTGTTTTATATACTTTTCAACCTAGTAAATTACCACAACCCTTTATAGCCTTATTTATCATATGTGTTATATATAATAATGTCCATATTTTGTCCAAGAGTCCATAGTATCAAGTCCTTAATAACACCTTTAAATCACAACTTATTATGTAACTTTTAATTACAAGTTATTAAGTAAACCCTAAATTAAGAAGTTTGTACATAAACCTTTTATACACAGACCAAGAGTGTACAAGACTTATACTTCCATTATAACATCATATTAACGTCCACATAATATGTGAAAAAGTTTATCAAAGCATAGTCACAAGTAAAAATCCATTTTACATGTTAAAATTTTTCCTAAATGGTGATGAGCCATATAAACATTATATACATATGAAATCATGAATGTAAATTCATAAAGTGTTTTAGATGACCTTAATGTGATGTAATATGGTAGAACACAATATCTAAACCCTTATTTAGATATAAAACCAAAGCTTTCACAACCAAGAAACCCTAATCCACAATAAAACCATAATCCTTCCTTTTCCTTGCTTTAACACTTGTAAAGGATTAACCAAGCCTTTAATCTTCCTTGGTATAGCTTAGATATAGTGTGGGATTACTTGTAAATGTGTTAGATAAAGTTTTGTATGGATTTGGTATGAAATAGGGGTGAGTTGTAGGCTATAGGGCAAAAGGGAGAGGATTTGTGTTGTTTTTCTTGTAAAGTATGAAGTGTATGTGTTTACTTGCACTTTCTAAGGCATTATATATCATAGGACTTGGTCAAGGAACACTTAGAGGGTTTCATGGAAGTCTTGGTCAAGTTTACTATTGAAGCAAGTAAGAAAAATAAGCCATGGTTCCTAAAAGTAGAGATTATCCCATGAAAACAAGGAGTGGTGTTTTGTAGATATTATTTTTGTACATATCAACCCATATCCGGTTTTGTATGTATATAGGTGATGTTATTTTGTGAATTTTGAGTATTGGGTATAATTGTGGGTATTTGTTGAAGCGTAGAAAAGTTTTGGTGGTTCCGGGAATGCCTAAACGTATTTTGTCGCGAAACGTAAACACTTTACGCAACCAATAAAAATAAAGTGAAAAAAGTTAATAATTATCCTCAAAATAATTACTTAACACTTTCTTGATGTAAACATTGAATTGTTTGATGCCCGTTTACATTGAACGATAATTTTTAGCTTAAGCGATTTAACTAAACGATTTCGATTCAAAAGCAAATGCGTACAATACTAAAAATACATAGTAAATTTATTGACGTCGTAAATGAGCCTAAAACACGGGGTGTTATAACTTCATCTTCGGATCAACTTGTCAAGAATTGTGTGATAATTTCTCAAAAATCATGCATAATGAGTTTGAAATGAGCATGATGGGTGAATTGAATTTCTTCCTTGGTCTGCAAATCAAACAATTTTGATGATGGAATCTTTTTCAATCAATCTAAATACGTAAAAGAAATGCTAAAGAAATTCGGTCTTGAAGACTCCAAACCAATCAAAACTCCTATGTCATCCGAAATCAAACTCACTCGTGACGAAGACGGGGAACCGATCGACGACACTAAATATCGCGGCATGATTGGTAGTTTACTCTATTTAACGGCTAGTTGCCCGGACATCATGTTTTGTGTATGTCTTTGTGCCTGTTTTCAAGAAGCACCAAAAACCTCTCACCTTGAAGCCGTAAAGGGATTTTTACTACATCAAGGTACGTTCCCACCAGGATTATGGTATCCAAAGGAAACGCGTTCTAGAAACAATCGTCTATGCCGATTCCGACCACGCGGGAGACTACGTCGATCGAAAAAGCACAAGTGGCATATGCACCTTCGTAGGTTGTTGTCTCACATCATGGTTCTCAAAGAAACAAACCGCCTTAGCTATCTCAACCACTGAAGCCGAATATGTCTCCGCCGGAAAAGCTTTCCAACAAGCCTTATGGATGAAACAAGCTCTAGTAGACTATGACGTTAAGTTAAATGACGTACCCGTTCTTTGTGACAATAAGAGTGCAATAGACTTAAGTAAAAATCCCGTTCTACACTCTCGTACCAAACATATAGAAATCCGTCATCATTTCCTTCGTGACAACGTTCAAAAACGAAATATCTCTATAGAAAAGGTAGCCTCTAAAGACAACATAGCTGACATTTTAACTAAACCACTTAAAAGAGAACCCTTCAACCTTCTTCGACTAGGACTCGGGCTCATGGAACCAAACACTTAAAAATACTTAAATACTTCCTCATTTCTGTTAAACCATCTTCTTACCTCTTACTACATTGTTTAAAACAAATAAAAACGTTTTTGTATGACTTGTCTTGTGAACGTATATAAAGAAACACATGGTCAATATGTCGTCTCAAACACGTTCATTGTAGCTATATTAAAAGGAGGCTTAGGGTGTTTCTCAGAATTCATTTTTTCTTGTCCTTGAGTCGAGAAAACCGCACCTCCAACATATCAAGAAAATTTCTTCTTAAAAATTTTTTTCTCTCGATCGGCGGTGCCATCGTGTTTGGCTGCCAGTTCCATTAGACAATGGAACCGGCAGAACCGCCTGAACTGTATAACATTTTTTTACATACAAATTTTACAAAAACACATTTCAAATTTTCCCTCCATATCACATCAATCAGCTCTTAGGGCTAGAGGTTGACTTTAGGGTAAATCTAATCATTAGATTATATCAACATTAACAAGTAATGCATTAATTTTGACCTCCACCTTCTTCTATAAAAGGAAGTGATTTGTAACTTCATTCTCATCATTCTCCCTCACAATGCCTAAAGAAAAAAAACCAATTTAAAGAGAACCGCTAGGATAAGCGTAAGGCCATGTTGCGTCAACAATCCACGAACTTCATCACCTCCATATCAACCATTATCACCTCTATCGGACTATACTTTGGGTCCTCTACCAACTTCTCCAATCTCGACTTCTCCTATTTCACCAACTCATCACAATAGTGATTTATTAACAACTCCTAGATCAACACCTCCATCTTTGACTTCACCTCCTCCGGCACCTACCCAACCATCCAAGCTCACATCACCGCTTGCCATCAACCTTGATCCCATAGAACTCTTGTTCTCCACTCCACCAACTTCTCCTCAAGCTTTCCTTGACTCTCTTGATGATCTCCCACCATCAACTACTAACCCTCCACCACCTCGACCATCTTTTGACACTATTGAACGAATGGCAAATGCACCTCCTCCTATTCCACCCATTGATTCAACCTTCCCCTCGCCAACTCTAAACTTGGAACCACCTATCCCACCATTTCCACCTTAATGTTCACCAAATCTACCTTCAATCGTCCCACCACTTCCGCCATTAGGACCTAACAATCCTTTTCCCATGCTCACCCATGAAATGTTTTGTGAACATTGCCAAAGAACTCAAGTCTTAGTTGACAATCTCCAAGGAGAAATGAGATTCATTCTCAACCACATTCTCGACCGCCTAAATGTTATCACGCACAACATCTAATAATAAGACTTAAGAAGTAGAACAAAATAATAGATCCATTAGGAATCTTCGTTAAGAATCTCTTGTCTTATTGTAATGTCTTTTATGCTATCTCTAATAAAAAAATTAGTTGTGCTATATCAATTGTTATCTCATGATCATTCAAAATTATGTTCAAAATTCATGCCTAGCTGAGTGTTGATACATCAAAGACCTAATCATAGATCTATAGAGATGTACATCAACATCATCAGCATCTCCATCCTTGACCAAAGGCTTTTCCAAATCAACAAGAGTTGAAGCAGACTTCACATCAGTGTAGTTGAATTTCTTCAAAAGTTCTAGTATATAATTTATCTGACTGATAAATTTTCTCCTTCTTCTGTTGTACTTGTAATCCTAGAAAGAAAGTAATTTCTCCTATGAACTCATCCGATTCTTATATTTCATGGCTTCTAAATCCAGTACTATAATTCCTTGATTTGTATAGAGCCAAAGATAATGTCATCTACATAGACTTGTACAAGCAAAATATCTCCTTTTTTGCTTCTTGATAAATAATGTTTGATCTACCTTGCCTCTTTTAAACCCATTACCCAACAAATAGTTAGCCAAAGTTTCATACCATGCTCTTGGTGCTTGATGCAAACCATAAAGTGCTTTAACCACCTTATAAACTTTGTCTAGATGGTCAGGATCTTTAAATCCTAGTGGTTGAGTAACATAGACTTCTTCCTCAATGGTTCCATATAAGAAAGCACTTCTTTACTCATCTATTTGATATACCTATAAAATACCATAAAAGAAGCATAGGCCAAAACATCTTATTGCCTCAATTTTTGCACATGAGCAAATACTTCTTCATAATCAATACCTTCTTCTTGTCTATGACCCTGTGCAACTAACCTTGCTTTGTTCCTAATCACAATTCCCCTTTCATCTTTCTTGTTTCTGAAGACCCATTTTGTTCCAATGGCCTTCTTTCCATTAGGCAAATCCACCAGTATCCAAACCTGTTGAAGTTTGAATTGCAGAAGTTCTTCCTGCATTGCTTCCACCCAGGATGAATCAGATAGAGCTTTAGCAATGCTTGTTGGTTCAATCTGTGATAGGAAACAAGCATATAAACAAGTATTCAGGGTATCATGTGTTTTCTGTTCATATACATCACTAAGAAACCCTTGTTCAGAAGTAGGTTTTGTCATTCTTCTTGTCTGAACAGATGACTTCACATCACCAATCACATTATCAATTGGGTGATCTTTATGAATTCTTGTATTGGGAGTGGTTGGAACTGTATAGGAATTTGTGATGTTCCCTAAATCAACTTCTGGTTCATCTTCATCACTGAAGGACTCAATATGAGTGGCTTCAAGTGTAGAACTAACTCCCATGGTGAACATGTCTTCAGGGCTATCATGTTCATTTGAACTAGCAGTATTAACTGATGGGCCAACAACATTAAGTTTAAGACTACCAGTATTAACATCAGGACTGGCAGTATTAACATGTTGCCCAGCAGCATTAACATCTTTAGTACTGCTATCATCTGCAAACCTTTCTTGTTCAGCATTCTCATTATTTGGACCATCTTCAACCTGCTTTTGAGCATCATTAGCAGTTTTTGGTTCACCATTATCAACATCCTTGGTAGGTGAATCAAAGTATGAAGTATCTTCCTAAATTGGCATCACAATGCAATCTTGACTGATTTCTTCTGATGTACCTGCAGAGTCATTAGTAATTATACCTATAGTAACTGGTACATAGTTCATAGATTGGGTTAGAGAATCAATATCAAACATCCATTTTGGACCATTCCCTTCTATCATAGGTTTATTCTATAAAAACCCAATATGCGAGTTTTCTTCTACCCTCCTGGTTCTAGTGTTGTATACCCTAAAAGCTTTACTACTCAAAGAATATCCAATAAAGAAACCTTCATCACTTTTGCATCCATAACATGCCTAGGGATGTCTAAAGTATTAAGAATAGTAACATGACAACCAAATGGTCTCATAAAACTTAGTGCTGGTTTAAAACCTCTAAAAAGTTCATAAGGTGTCTTGTTATGAGGCTTGACTACTAATACCCTATTCTGTACATAGCAAGCTGTAGAAACTGCTTCAGCCCAAAATGTGGTAGGTAATTTAGAGTCAGCTAACATTGTTCTAGCAGCCTCAATTAGTGTCCTATTCCTCTTCTCAGCTACACCATTTTGCTGAGGAGTCCTAGTTATACTATATTCTCTCTTAATACATTTTTCTCTGCAAAAATCATCCATAACTTTGTTCTTAAACTCTGTTTCATTTTCACTTCTGATTATTTTCACTTTCTTATCCACTAGGTTTTCTATTTCTTTGATAAAGTTCTTAAGGATCTCATTGGTTTCATCCTTAGTTGTTAAAAGAAAAACCACATGAAACTATACATATAAATCGCATAGTGACTACTAAGCAATACTTCTTATGCATTAAGCTACTCACAAAGGTTGGACCAAACAAATCCATATGTAGCATAAACAAAGGCTTAGTAATAGGATTCAGAACTTTGGACTTACAAGAAGCTCTGTGTTGCTTCCCTTTAAGACAAGCAACACAGGTTTGGTCATTTTCAAAACGTTTTGAGGCAATCTCTTAATAAGATTATCCTTGACAAGCTTATTTATGTTTTTAAAATTAATATGACCAAGTCTTCTGTGCCAGAGCATTGATTCATCTAATGTAGCCTTTGCAACAAGACAAGTCAAACTCTCTTTAGGAACAATGTTCTTCATATCAAAACTGTACATATTGTCCTTTCTAGGAATTTTAAGAAGTATCTGATTTTCATCAGGCAACTTAAAATTTGGAGATAAGACAAGACATTCAGTGTCAGTAAAAAGGACATAGTTCTTTTTATCACACATCTGTGAGACACTAAAAAGATTGAATTTTAACTCATTGACAAAGTATACATCTTCAAATAGATTATCTTCCTTAAGTGTCCTTTACTAGTTAATTGTACCACCTTTGCTCCTCCTCCAAAGCAACATCACTCCATCGAATCCATAAAATCTGAGAGATAAGCTTATCTTCTTGTCATGTGCTTGAGCATCCATTGGTCAACAAATCCTTTATCATCATGTTGTGGCTTGCCCTACACATAAAGAATAAGGAAATTAGATTCCTTTAGGGACCCAAGCCATTACTGACTTGGATCTACCTCGTGCATCAATGTAGTTGTGTATTTTAAAAGCAAGTGATGCACCATTAGGTTTGGTAGGTCTCCAAACCCAATATGCTTAGGACTTTACAGCATTTACTCCATTTACCCTAACAATATTAACTTGTCCTATATAAGACCTAGCAGTATTAACAGCTTTAGGCCTTCCATTATAATAATGTCTTTTTGCAGTATGCATAAATCTTCTAGTTAATGTTGTTTGCTTATAAAAGGGCCTCTTAACAGTTGATTGTGCTTGTTTAGAAAAATGTATCTTTGATTTAGCACTATCAACTGCTGTTTTGGGGTGAACAGTATTAACAGGCCTAATAGTATTAAGTGGTGTGAGGCTAGTTTTCAACAAAACTGCTTTTGGAGACATATTCCTGTGTACACTAGGGTGTGTGGTTTTGGAATCCACCCTATTGTAATTATTTCTAGATACTATGCCTCTTCTTTGATGATTATCATAATTAATTTGCAAATGATTAAAACTTACACATATAAAGCAAGCCTTGTTATACATCACAAAATCTTTTCCTTGTTGATTGGATTTCTGTCTATTCCAATTCCTCTGATTACCCCTAGGAGATTGTGATCTATACATTTCTGCATACCTAACTGACTTTTTAACTGGTTTTTCATGATTTTTAGGTTTAGTAAACTCTACCTTTTTATTAACAGGAAAAACAGTTTCTTTATCAACATTAGGTGAAGATTCAACAAAGCTACTTTTGTCTTGTGATACTTGTTCTTCTACCAAAGACTCATCAGAATTTTCCTTAGAATTATCTGATTTTTTATCACAAATAACATTAGACTCTTGCTCACTATTTTCAGGACCATAACCTTTGAATTCAGTCTCTTTGAATTCATCAAGACCAGAATAAGACAGATCAAGTTTTTTAGGTCTATTATAGATTAAAGGATGAGGTGAAGGAACTACACTATACTCTAAACCCTTTTTGCTTTTGTCAGTAATATGACTTCCTAACAACTGATCTAAGTCTTTTGAGGCCTTATCAAATTTCTTAATTTTAAAATCAATGCCATCCTTTTCTTGCTTAACTTTTTCAAACTCACTTTTAAAAACATTTATTTCATAGTCTTTACAAGCTACTTCTCTTTTAAGAACTGCAACTTCTTCACTAAAAAGAACCTCATTCTTCCTATATGTGATTAGTTGAGCTTCTACTATTGCTAAACCTCTTTTATAAGTAGCTGCTGTAAATTCAGTTTGATTAAGCTTAGCAATCAAATCATCACACTGTTTCTTAATTGTTTCATAGTTTTTCAGACATGTTTTAGAGCAAGTTTTATCAGTGTATACCTTTGAGTCTGAATGCCATTGAGCCATGTTTGTCTGAATACTTGTTCTTCTGCCATGTCACTCAATACAAAAACTACACATCTATAGCCTTACATTTCCTTTTAAGATGTGTCTTCATTGTTTATTGCTTCTGGTGTTGTCTTGATTTCTGAACTGGGACCTTCCTTGCTTCTTGGTGCTCTACACTCCTTGGCAAAGTGTCCCAACTTATGACAGTTGTAACACTCCACCTTGGATTTATCATATCCAGCAGTGTCATTAGCATTAATGAAAATCATCTTGCTTATCCTCTAATAGTACTTCTTTGCCCTCACACTAAGCAAAGAAAGTTGCCACTTCAAATCCATTGCTTCCAAATTATCTTCAAGAATTTTCTCTAAGTCCGGGTGTAGGACATTAGAACCATTAGGATTTTCAACCATGAAAGCATACACAGTATTATCACTGACACTTGAAGTACAAACTTGTGGACTAGCAGTGTTAGCATCATTGGTACTGCTAGTGCTTGGAGCAGCCATGAAGGCCAAGTTTTGAGAACCACTACTTGTACAAATAGATTTCTTTACCTTTTGTTCAATAATTTTGAAGTTGTTGTATAAATCATCTATGCTCATAGTCTCAACTTCAGGCTTATTCATCCACACAACTACATGAGTGTTCCACTCAAGTGGTAAGCTGCTCAAAAAATTTGAGTTTAAGTCTTCTTGGGCAATGACCACGCCCAAAATAGCAAGCCTACTGACTATCTTTTGAAGCCTATTGAAAATAGAGTCAAGAGACTCTGCACTTGTTGCACTAAAATTCTCATACTGTTGCTTTAAGAGTGTCTTCTGAGTTTTCTTGGTAGCTGCATTACCTCTAAATCTTGTTTCAATAGCAGCAAACATTGATTTAGCATTAGGATACTGACTGAATGTAAGTTGGTGTTCATTGGAGAGTCGCATATAGGAGCAAACCCCTAGCTTTCATGGTTCATTTGATTTTTTTTTTGTCTTCTCTTCAGCAGTTACAGGTATTAGGACATCTTTGAACTGTTGTACCCAATTCTCCTCAGTTGTTTGAGATACTAAGACCCATGAATCACCATTTTCTATCACTTCCCAGAGTGCATAGTCTTGGATCTGGAAGTACTGCTTAATCCTTATAGCCCACATCTCATATTCCCCCAATTTGAGTATGGGAAGCTTTGCATTAGGACCACTATTTGTAGATTCAAGCTCCATGTCTTCTAGATCAAAGTTTCTCAAAGCAAAGCTCTGATACCACTTGTTGATCCCAAATCTTGATCGATTCTTTAGCTTGTAAAGAGTATGTTACCTTGGATAAATCCAAAATAACAATAGTAGAGACTTTGTGTGTATATTAAAGTGTATGCGGAATCTACACCTTAATACTCTAGAAGTAATATCAATGGAACAGTAAGTATGAATGAATGAACACAAGATGTAACAAAACGCTTCAATATTATTAAAGATAATAATACGAGTACTCTATCTTAGTACTAGGGTTTACAACCTTGAAGCCTACAAAACTCTTAATCTCTAGATTTTTGTATATAACTTCTAAGAGATGTATGTGTATGATGATAAGATGAAAAATGAGATGTTAAACTAGATGCCCTAGGATCTCCTTTTATACACCAAGGAGTCCTAATGGGCTTACAATACTTTCCTAAGTATTTAGTCAAATGTATTAAATACAATGACTAAGTATTTAATACTTTCCAAAGCATGTAGTCAAATGTATTAAATACAATGACTAAGTATTTAATACTTTCCTTTGTAACTTCTCAATCAGCATTAATCTTGAGTCATAATCTTCTCATCAGCATTTATCTTTTCAATCAGCATTAACTTGATATTAACTAGCAGTTGTAACTTCTTTCAGCAGTATTGATTTTCTCACCAGCAGCAGTAATCTTGAACCAGCAGTAGTAACTCTATAACCAGCAGTATTAATTTTACACTAGCAGTACTAACTGATTAGTACTGGCAGTATTAACTCAGTTAATACTGTTAGTTATAAACTGAGTACTAAATTATGCTTGGCAGTACAAACTCTGTCTTGGCAGTATTAAGTATGAAGACTTTAATTCCCAACAATCCTCCCCTAAACTTGTGATTGAATTAAATAATTTTGTTTGAGAGGATTCTTTCAAACACTTCATCTTTTTGATCTTTCAGCCTTCCTGAATATCTTTTGAAGAAGTTCTTGAATTAAACCTTCTGCTCTGGAAATCCTCTGCCTTTCTTCTTTATCTTTTGTCTTTGCTGCACTCCTTCTGATGTACACTTAAGTTTCAGCAGCAATATCATCAACTTCTACACCAACAGTAGTAATTTCTGCATCAAATTCTTGATTATGCTCATGCCTCCCCTGAGTCTGTGCATCCATCTGAACCAAAGTGATCTTCATCAATTTGAGCATTTTTCCTCCCCTGTTTGGAAGGATCCTCCAAATCATCTTCTTATGGGAACCCAAGCCATCACAGACTTGAATCTTCCTTGTGCATCAATGTAATCAAATCTTTTCAAAGTGATTAATGCATTGTTATATTTGGAGACATGATCTATTACTCTGTTCTTTGGCTTCCAAACCCAACATGCTGAAGCCTTAACAACATTATGTACTGCTTTTGGCTTAGCAGCATTAATTGTTTTTCTCCCAGACCTCATCAAAATAGCTTGTGGAATCATATTTCTTTTTGGATTAGGGTGAGTTATTCTTGTTGAATAATGATGAATCACCCTCTTTGAGTTGTTCCACTTGTTTAACCTGTATATATACTATGCCTCTTCTTTGATGATTATGACAATTAATCTGCAAATGATTAAAACTTCCACATATATAGCAAGCCTTGTTATACATCACAAAATCTTTTCCTAGTTGATTGGACTTCTGTCCATTCCAATTCCTCTGATTCCCCCTAGGAGATTGTGATCTATACATTTCTGCATACCTAACTTGCTTTTTAACTGGTTTTTCATGATTTTCAGGTTTTGCAAACTCTATCTTAGCAGCAGTAGGAATAACAGTTTTCTTTTCAGACTTAGGCTTAGACTCATCTTGTTCCTCATCATCTGACACCCAATCCTCAATAATTGGGGCACCATCATTCTTCCTAACTTTCTTAGGTTCTACTTCACTAACACTCTTACTAGTGTTAGACCCATAGCCTTCAACAAAGCTACTTTTATCCTGTGATACTTGTTCTTTTACCAAAGACTTATTAGAATTTTGTTTAGAATTATTTGATTCATTTTCACAAACAACATTAGACGCTTGCTTACTGTTCTCAGGACCATAACCTTTAAATTCAGGCTCTTTGAATTCATCAAGACCAGAATAAGACAGATCTAGCTTGTTAGGTCTATTATAAATTAAAGGATGAGGTGGAGGAACTGCACTATATCCCAAACCCTTTTTTACTTTTGTCAGTTATCTGACTTCCTAACAACTGATCTAAGTCTTTTGAGGCCTTATCAAATTTCTTAATTTTAAAATGAATGCCATCTTTTTCTTGCTTAACTTTTTCAAACTCAGTTTTAAGCATATTAATTTCATATTGTTTGCATCCTACTTCTCTTTTAAGGACAACAACTTCTTCACAAAAAAAACCTCATTCTTTCTAAATGTGACAAGTTGATCTTCTATTGTTGCTAAACATCTTTTATAAGTAGCTGCTTTAAATTCAGTTTCATGAAGTTTATCAAGCAAATCATCATACTGTTTCTTAAGAGTTTCATAGTTTTTCAGACAAGTTTTAGAGCAAGTTTTATCAGTGTATACCTCTGAGTCCGAAAATGCCATTAGAGCCATGTTTGTCTGAACTTGTACTTCTGCCATGTCACTCCAATCAAAACCTACACTATCAATATCCAACATTGCCTTTAAAGTGTCTTCATTGTTTCCTTGCTTCCTAGTGTTGTCTTGATTTCTGAACTGACCTTCCTTACTTCTTGGTGCTTTGCATTCTGGCAAAGTGTCCCAACTTATGACAGTTGTAACACTCCACCTTAGATTTATCATATCCAGCAATATCATTACTATTAATGAAAATCTTCTTGCATGTCCTCTGATAGTACTTCTTTGCTCTTACACTTAGTAAAGAGAGCTGCCACTTTAGATCTATTACTTCCAAATCATCTTCATGAATTAGCTCTAAGTCCTGATGTAGGACATTAGAAACATTCGGATTTTCAACCATGAAAGCATACACAGTATTATCACTGACACTTACAGTGAAAACTTGTGGACTGGCAGTATTAACACTAGGGCTAGCAGCACTAACTTGTGAACAAGCAGTGCTAGCATCATTGGTACTGCTAGATCTTAGTGCAGTCATGAAGGTTAAGTTTTGACCACCACTAGATGTACCAATAATTTTCTTTACCTTTTGTTTAACAATTTTGAAATTGTTGTACAAATCATCTATACTCATAGTCTTAACCTCGGGCTTATTCATCCAAACAACTACATGAGTGTTCCACTCAGGTGGTAAGCTGCTTAAAAATTTTAAGTTTAAATCTTCTTGGGCAATGATCACACCCAAGATAGCAAGCCTACTGATTATCTTCTGAAGCCTATTGAAAATAGAGTCAAGAGACTCTGCACTTGTTGCACTGAGATTCTCATACTGTTGCTTCAAGAGAGTTTTCTAAGTTTTCTTGGTAGCTGCATTACCTCCAAATCTTGTTTCAATTGTAGCAAACATAGATTTAGCATCTGGATACTGACTCAATGTTAGCTGATGTTCATTTGGAAGTGCCATGAGTAACAAACCCCTAGCTTTGACATCATTCCTTTTACTTATCTTTTCTTCTGCAGTTGCAGGTGTAGAGATCTTTTTAACTGTAATGCCATTCTCCTAAGATGTTTGAGATACTGAAACCCATAAATCACCATTTTCTATCACTTCCCAGAGTGCATAGTCTTGGATCTGGAAGTACTGCTTAATCCTAATAACCCACATCTCATACTCTCCTAATTTGAGTATGGAAAGCTTTGCAGTAGGACCACTATTTTTAGATTCAAGCTCCATATCTTCTAGATCAAAGTTTCTTAAAGCAAAGCTCTGATACCACTTGTTGATCCCAAACCTAGATCGATTCCTTAGGTTGTCTAAGTTAAATTACCTTGGATAAATCCAAAATAACTTGTTGTAGAAACTTTGTATGTATATTAAAGTGTATGCGGAATCTACACCTTAATACTCTAGAAGTAAAATCAATGAAACAGTAATCTTGAACAACAATGATATAACCAAACGCTCTAATATTATTAGATTAATAATACGAGTACTCTTAACTTAGTACTGGGGTTTACAACCTTGAAGCTTTTCTCAATCGACTTTGACAACTATGAAAACTGATAATGATACGACTACGTGTTTTTTTGATATCTCAACTAATGCCCTAGGGCCTCCTTTTATAGACTAAGGAGTCCTAGTCGGCTTGCAATATATTCCTAAGATATCTCAATCTTTTCTAAACATAAACGTAATCTTCTAAATAAATACATTATGTATATCTTGTACATAAATATCTCAACACTTATCTTCACACGAATTCTTGTTCTCCAAACAATATTTATTTCTTTAATTCGTCTTTATCCTCTTGACAGTAGAAAGTCATTAAACAATTGTAATCTTTCCACCAGCAGCACTAATAAACATAAGCAGTAGTAACATTAGTACTAGCAGTACTAATATACACTAACAGTAGTAACTTGTATTAGTAATCTTAACTTTTACTACTAGCAGCATTCAGTACTTAGCCTATAATTTAGTCTTCAACATTGAGCAGTCTTAACTTCAACTAACAGCAGTAACTTTATGCTATCAATACTAAATTATACTAACAGTAGTAACTAGCAGTGGTGACATTATACTACCAGTACTAACCACTTAGCATAATTTCCATTATGTACCTGAGCAGCAGTAACTTCTAAGAATCCATGAAGTCTTTTAAGTCCCAACATTTCCTGCTCAGCATCTTCATACGAGGACTTACAGATTTACAGCGGTGGGTTTATCTCATACTTTGCTTTGTACCTGTGCAATGTAGAAAAGTGCCAATTTTTAGGTGAGCGTCGCATGAGTTTATGACTGTAGGACTAACTTACTTACTTTGCACGTGATTCATTAGCTTCTGGTATCTTTGGGTTTAGGTAATAGTATGTTGCAGGGGTGTCGGCCAACTAGTAATCTGCAATAAGAGCATTTGTGTTTGTGTTTATGGATATGGGCATTGCATTTAAGGGCTTTACAGTGTTTTGAATGTTAGAATAATACCTCTATATTTTTACACACGACATGAACTAACTACAATTATGATTGGTTGTTCCATGTTTCTGAATTTTGGCTTGCTCAAAATTCTCTTCCATTTCGTCTCATAGTGTCATATGAATGACGTTTCCACTGTTAGATACGATGTTCGTTAGGGACATGATATTTATTTATTGTTGAATTTTGTTGTTGTATATAGTTACTTACTTGAGATTTTCAACTTTAATCTTTCTCCGCACTTTTTGGCTTCTCTAAAATTACTGACAGCGCCTACTGATCTGATGCATCTTATGTAATCTGTAAAAACGTTAGGATTAGAGGTTTGTAGTCTTATTTATTTATTTATAGAATCAGATGTGATGGGGCATTACATGTTAGAACCATATTGCATCTTTGATTTCTCATCTCGTTTAGGAAGTTTTGATTACAGCTGGTTATAAGAGGTGAATCAAAAATAGTGGTGTAGGAAAGCGACTGCAGGTATGTTATCAAAGTTTGTGAATTTAGCGAACCTAAGGCTTATGTTATTGTCCAGTGTTTGCTAATATAGGCTGGTGTTCGCAGGTGAAGTTTGAAATCCTGTAAGCGAAACCAATTTACAGTTTTGGATAGAAGTAGTCCACGTCATTTATGCTCATGTTGGCTTGTATGCCATTACACTGTCAACGCATACTTATCGTTATAGATAAATCAGTACATGGTATGTTTTTGGTATTTAAAGTAAACGACTGCATTCCTCCCGGTCTAGCAGAATACAACAAAATCCAACTGGAGAGAGTGCTGGGAAGCTTTTGATGATCCATTTCCTATATACTCTAGCTTCAAGGACTTTGTTTCAGGAAATTGGGTTTAGCTGAGCGATTGTGGTTTGCTCCATTCTAACGGTAAACCTGAGAAAACAAAAGGTCAGTTCTAAGCAAGTATAAAAGAATTAATGGTAGTCCAACTTAATCTAAATTCGGAAAAAGTTATTCGATGCTTAAAAAAGTTAAACCATATAAATTTGGCTCAGAAAGAGGGGCTCATATGTTGTAATAAATAATAACTCTGAAAAAGGTTGCAAAAGCTAATTAAAATCTTTGCAGACAATGTTTTTTATCGCATTTGGTGGCTGATCTTCATGGGGCTCAATGAGTATTTTAAGCTGTGTGGTGATGTTGCCCTAGATAATGCCACATATAGCTGCCCATGCTCAAAGATTGTTTCCGGTAGATATAAACCATGATGTCGCTTTAGATAACACCATATCGCTTCCATTTCCCTTCTGAGCGTAAGGCATTGATGGTGATTTTCCACACGAGAGTTTTATCTGTTCATTTACTACAACCGTTAAGGATCAACTCTAATTCATAGAATTTGTATCCTTCTAAGTCTATCAGTTCGAAGCGACCCTTGACTAACTTATGGCGAATCAACTGCTTGAGCCAAGCCTGTCACAAAGACAAAGTTGTAAATCCATAGAAGAAAGAACTTAAAGTACTAACAAAAGAAACAAAAACATTGTACCCACATTCGGATGTAAACATAGAATGCGTTTCATATAGATTTTGACTTTCTAAACTGATGATATATGCAGTGTGATACCCTGAAGATCTAAAATCCGCTTTGTAATATTTGGTTACCAAACTGAACACTATCTCCAACATAGCTAAAAACAGCGTTCAGAAACAGGTTGAATATCGTAAACACAACTAAAGGCGGTTGGTAAACCATTAGACATATGCTGTCTTGCAGCATTTTGTTTCTCATAGGGAAGATCAGGTTGTTGGTTATCAGGTAGACTAAAACTCCTATTTTTCGGATACACCTTTGTGTTTCCCTCTCATATTTAGACATACCGATACAACCACCAATGACCAAAGAAAACAGGCATAAAAAAATTCTTAAATGGTAACAGTTTTTAAACAATATGATGCACAACAACGGTGTTTTAAAATGGCATTTATCAAGTAAAACAGAAAAATATTAGAAAACTGTCATAAGGAACAATTTACCGCAGCACTACATAAAGAGAGTACACCAATTCGACACACTATTACGCATACAAAATGAAGCAAGCAAAAAACTTACTTTCACACAACGCATCATCAGTTATTTGTAACAACATCATGAACAAAAAACACATCTAAAAGTGATATTCAACAAATAACACCTAATGTAGCATCCGACGATACGATATGGATTTTACGGCCATCACGTATGCTTAATTAAAAGTAATTTTCTCTACTTAAGCACGCGTGATAGTGACAAAACCCCTATCACACTTAAACTATCACTTCTGTGTTCAAGCAATCAGGTAACACAAACAACAATCTAATTTCACCCTCAACATCGATTGTTGTTGCCTGACGGAAACCTAAATTTACTTTCACACAATGCATCATGAATAACTCACCCTAACAACCAAAACCTACTAATCAGGAAAAAAAGTTTAAACAAAATATACCACAATGCAGTTTATAATCTACCAAAACTTAGCACAACAAACATGAAACCTAAGATCAACTAACACCAACAAACAAAGTTTAAACAATCTACCCAGACTTACAACAACAAACATAAACCCTAACATGAAACAAAAGTCATTTAGCAATCGACATTAAAAAAATAACATCAGCCCACATGTAATGAAACAAAAATGTCACAAACACAATACAACAATAACATAAATGATAATTAAATCACAAACCTAATCACATGATTTGTTCATGTTTGATTCAGATGTGTGGAAACAAAAGACACGAAACACACCTAAACTAAAACCATGTAAACCTCTAGTATCAGATATTAGTAATGGAATACAACTGATGTTCATACAACAACAAAAACAATAAAGTGGAAAGATTATGTGGCACTTGGACAATATAATAATGCAATTACTATAGCTTCTATTGTTCATTGGCTCACAATTAACTGTAGCATTAATAAAATACTCGCAATATGTAATTGCCGGAACGGGTTGGAGCATAGTCGGAGGGTGAGTTACTGTTCGGATCTGGAATGGATAGAAGCGATGTGAGACGGTGTGAGAGATGATAAGCATACAGGTATGCAACCCGGGTCAGAAAAAACGGATTCGGCCAGACCGTCTAAACAGGGCCGTCTTTGAGGGTGTGCGGGGTGGGCGATCGCACAGGGCCTCAAAAATTTTTGAGGCCCCAAAATTTATCCACTTAACAATATATTAAATGTTTAGATAATTAATTTGCATTATATCTTATAAACAATGACATTTTATATATTACATTTCTTCTCGAAATGTCTCATTATATAATTTCGTCTAGGGCCCTAAAAAATTTCATAAATTTAAAGACGACCCTGCGTCTAAATGGGCCGATGCGCATGATAAATGTATGTTTTGTGCAATAGTAATCTTATTTATTGCAAACTAAAAACATTGGTTAGTCATTTAGGCAACTGATATTAGTTCGATGGGTATGAGTGATCTAAATTTCAAGTTTCATCACGTTTGCTTAAACAATGACACGCGAAAGAAACAAAATTAGACTTAATTATATACATCCTCCTATACTACATATAATGGAGAAAGTCATTTTTCTCTATTAAATGTTTCAATATGATACAATCCAATTAAACACATACAACTAAATAAACATAACATACAATCAAATTAAGGCTGTGTATGACACACATCTTTTAGGGGCTTGAAGTTTTCAAAATAAGCCAGCTTATTAAATAAGTCTTGTTTGTCATGCGGGCTTATGAAGGAGCTTATAAGTCATAAGTCTTCATAAGCCCAAGCCAATAAAGAGGGGCTTATGGGGGCTTATAGTTAGTCAAAATATTTAAATAACATTTAAAATATAATGTATTATCACTTAAAATATGTAAATATATCTGAATTTAATTTTATGTAGTTTTATACGATTTTACATTAATAAGCTTCAGCTCCAACTAATTCGCCAAACAACTTTATAAAAATAAGCTTCAGCATTCAGCTTATAATATAAGTCTCAGCCCTAACCCTAACCCCAACTCCAGTCCCAGCCCCAACCCCCGCCCATTGCGCCAAACACACCCTAAATACAACCAAAAAAGTACACTAATATTTTCACAATGTACAATTTAAACAAGTTACAAGAAGAATAAACTAATTAAACACGCTAATTAATATTATTTTTAAAACATCCTAAAATAAAAAGTACATGTATTATACACATTGTACAAACTAAAATGATGATGCATATAGTTTTAAAAATCGAACCGGACCAACGGGTTCAACCGAAAACCGGAGTCACCATCGGTTAGGCTAGCCAATAAAAGCCGTCCGAAGATGAACCGTAGAGGAGCCGTCGGAACCGATAAAAACGGGTGAACTGGGCCTCACCGAGATGAAATTCTTTTTATTTCTCCGATTAGTCGTCACATGGTACTCGCCGCCGTAACGCGCGGATACCCTACTAGTATAATCTTATGCATTTAGCTTTAAACTCATAGTATCTAGCTAACATTAATACATTATTAAAAATTGTGTCAAAACTCAGGGTGTCCCCCGATATATTATGTACAATGTAATCATATTCAGTCGTTTTTAAACTCACAATATCAATATTAATCAAAGTCATAAATAGCCTGATGTGTGACGTGACGGCATAATCAAACCTCATGCCTTAAGAACTATAGCGAAGCCATGACATTTTATAAAGCAAAACTTAAAACAACAGAAAATATAAAAATATTTATTGATTTGTATATTTATATCATATTTTATATATATCGAGTTTACAAAATATATATCAATATTTTAATATATTAATAGCAAAATTTGATTTTCAAAAACAAACTTTTATATTATGTCAAAATGTTATACGTGAACGGATATTATCAATATACACATTAGTGAATAAAACGGTGCCGTTTTTTGAGTGTGCTACAGTAACGGGCTGCCCCATTTTGGGCCAGCCCAATATATATATATATATATATATATTTTATAATTTGTATGCACAAAGTAGGAGTTAAAAAAAATATTACAAAAGTTCTGATTTATTCAGATAAAAAAAATACCCGCGGAAACATCTTCGATACCTAATAACTTTAAAATAACCGATATGGTCACAAACGTACAACCCATTATATTAAAAAAAACCCATATAGCAAAAAAAAACAACACTTTAAACATGAGGC
>BQNB010046001.1:9717-43967 GCA_026074375.1 Tanacetum coccineum | reverse complement strand
TCTATCGAGAAAGTTGCATCCGAAGATAATATAGCCGATATATTTACTAAGCCTTTAAAATGTGAAGTATTTAATTATTTAAGATTAGGATTAGGAATGATGAAACTTATCATGGATAGTGACTCTCCATCATCTCAAAAATAATTGTAAACGGAAATCTAATGAAGTAAGTAATCATTATTCAAAAGATGTTAATTCTTATTACAAGTTTCGATTACAAAACCTCTGATCATGAACATAATCGAGATTATAATTTTACTAGATAAAGAAAATATCAATAAAATAACCATAGATATTTTCAAAATCTACATGTATGGTCAATACATGAAATTACAAAATAGATTGAAAAAGACAAAAAGAACAATCATCGAATTGCAACTCACATTTGTGTTGATGATGTTTTGTTGAATAAAAATGTTCATAAATGCTTGTGATATTAGTAATGGTCAAATTTAAGCTAAAAGATAACACACTCCTAGTAGGATCGACTACGTTGAAATTCCATCAGAAAATTCACGACAAATTGCACGGTTCGCTCAAAACTTGGACGTCGACTCCGAAAATTGTATCACATACTCCTAATAGTATATATGACACTCTACGATTACCAAAAACACAACACCTTATCTTAATTCGGTTAAAAACCATTTCTGTCAGTTTTCTTAAGCATCTGCAACCTACGGATCCACACGATGGTAGATCCGTCCGCATTTGGTGGATTCGTATACCAACAGGGTTACCCTACATTTAAATTGTTGGACCACTTGTGTAACCCTTTCCCTTTTTATGTTTTGAATATTCTAATATTAGTCCTTTGACTGTTTGACGTTTGTCAGTTTTATTAGAATATGTACCGTGGTGACGGTGGTGAATTTATGAGATTGAGGTGTTTTATGGTTATATGGTGTATAATAATCCTTTTTAGAGGGTATTATTATGTTATTTATGTTCCGAGTGGTTGACCCGTGAATTTTTGAGAAATGCCAAAAACGAGTCCCGACACGTCCGTTAATGTCCAAATAAGTTTTTGGAAAGTATAACGTGGAAATATATCGAGTAAATACTCTAAGTTATTGGAAAAGTATTTTTAAGGTGAATAAAAATGTTTCTTTGAGGAATATTTTACGATCAAGTTTTTCAAGTTTTAAGGGAACCCGACACAAAAGAAGGAAATCCCGAGCCCTTGGATCCCTTGCCGCGGGTTCTAACTCCTTAGGAGACAAGATGGCTTCTTTTTAAGGACTTTGGTCCTTTCCTTGGTACATATGTTTTGTTTGGTATCAAAATCACACATAGTTCACTGTTTTCAAAAAACACACACTTTTCTCTCTTTCTCTCCTTTTGGCCATGTACGAAAACACACACACACACATACACATTTATTTTTGACTTTTGATCAAGAACATGGTGGTTTAGAGTGTTTCCGGGTTGATTCTAGTGTTCGGGTATTCCTTAAAACAACGTTTGGGTTGTCCAGTTCGTGTCAAAATTTATTTCGAAGACCCTCTTTGTAAGTCTTTCAAATTTTGATTTAACTTGTACTTTTGTATGGTAAATGATGCATAGATGTTAGTTGTACGGCCGAATCGTTTAAAACCGAAAGTGAGGTTCGATTTTGTTTCGAACGGAATAAAAAGAGGTATAAGATTTTGTTAGTTTTGATATTGTGGTCGTGACGGTTGGAAAACATTTTTTTGCTATTTAGCTTATTTTGGTTAGTGGTGTATTTTGGCTTATTATTAAGCATTTTCGAGCTTATTTTGGGCTTATTAGCTCTCGGCAATTTTGAGTAATACAAGGAAAGTATTTTTGGTTGTTTACCTCGTATGTCGTGTATTTGCGGACTATTTTGATAGCTTATGGTGATAACCGAATATATTACGCAGCGTATTAGCTTATTTAAAAGCTTATTATAGTTTTTGGGAGCTTATGTGCTCACGGCCCAATAAGCCCAATAAGTCGTGGCTTATTGTGGGCTTATTATGGTCCAGGTTATTTTGTTAGCTATTGTTTTGGGCTTATATTTACTAATGGGCTTTGGTATTAGGCCTAAATTATAAATTATACATATGAATATCTTAATGGATCCTTATTTGGCCTTAAGGCCCAATAAGCGTTAACTAGTCGATTTATGAGTTTTAATGAACTTTTGGGAAGTGGAATATATTTACGAAGTAATGTTGAAAGTTGGTTTGGGAAGATATGCTTTGGTAAACGTTGTGAGAAACGATTTTGGTATTTTGTCGGAAAATGGTAGTTTGTGGAAAATTGTTTGAAATAAAGGTTTAGAAAAAACCTTGGAAAACGTTGTATAAACGTACGGGTCATGTTGAAATTTTTCGTAAAAAGTCTATACTTAGAATTTTTACTCAAAACGTGATTTTTTTATTTAATAATAAAATATTATTATTTTATTATATTTAATAAGTCGACTAAAAGACGAAAAATATAATTTTCTCAAAAATTTTCTAAAATGTTTAACGTAAATAAACGTTTCATTTTGTATAGTATAAATGGTATATTTATGGTAACTAAGTGTACCGAATGGACATATCGAAGTATAGTTATAAGTATTTATTATAAGAATTTACTTATTTTACTTAAATAGTATAAGTATATTATACTGAGATATGAGTTGGGATATAGTATCGTTTGAAGTTAAGTCGTCAACCATCACACCACTAAAACGTTAAAGATAACCGTACAGCATGCGTCTAGCCTCTATGCATCAAACCTGAAAACTGTTTTGGAAATGGATGTCTAAATGGAACATTAATTGGACTAGGTCATGTTCGGACGTCGTTACATTTGCTTGTGTGATATTGAGTTTGGTGCTTGTTGTAGATATTGAGTTTTGGTGCTGGAGTGTGAGTTCTCGTAGCCTAATTATATAAATCATGTTCCAATGGGGATAATGATACTCTAGTGTTTGAAAACTTGTTTGTTCTCAATTCCTTTGTATCCTCATTTTCTTTTTCTTCTTGTTTCTAGTATTAGCGAAAGTGGTTTTGTTTTTTGGACAATTATGTGCATATGACTGCTATGTAAATATTATGTGGTTTGATTGTACTTGCATGCATCGAGGTGAACGGCAATGTATGTGATTAGCAAGGATTTTCTATGTCTTGTGGTGGTCCTGCTCTAAGTAATTGTGCTCCAGCTGGTAGGCCTTTAGGTGCGTAAGTGACATTCAGAGTCGCGGCTCCAAGAGCATTTTGGTTATGTTGGTGTTCCGACTAGCTGGGGATGATGAGGTACATGGTACATGATTTAGCGGTATATGTTGTGTTATTTGTTGGTTTGACGATTTAAATTCTGGTCGGGTTTGTTTGCATATATTCACTGTCATATTGCATAATTATCCACTTGTTTAAATGATTGGCACATCAACTGGGTTTAAGGTCAAACCTACGAGCTCACCAACATTATTGTTGATGTTTTTGAGTATCATTTTCAGGTGAAGAGAATGATCATTAAGGTTGAGATTTGTGATAGCAGACTTTAAGTGCATCCTGTATGGATCATGTTTGAGAGGTCTTGCTTTTGAAGTATGTTATGGATTAGTTTTATTGAGGATTGATGTTTAAGATTATAAGGACCCCTGCGTGGGAATTTGGATTTGTAAGTGACTATGTGTTGTGTTCTTGTTGGGACTTCCCTCAAATATGTATTTGAGGTGAATGATCTTCATAACACTTTTCATTTAATGCATTTTAGTTTTCTCTATCTTGTACCTTGTGTTATGATTGATCATTATGTTGCATTCCCGTGTTTTCGCCTATGATGGGGTGTGACAACTTGCCTTCTCCCAAATAACACACAACCACCTACCTCTCATATCACCCAAGATTGTGCATTCCTGCCAACATCATTTCAAGCTATAATTAAGATAGATCTATACATTTCAAGACATTTACAATCATAGTTGTAAGTTTTTCTTTTCTAAATCTTTATTTTGAAACACTTAATTTTCTTTCCATTAAAGGCAAAAGATTTGAAATAATAAATTAACATATTTTCCAAAAATGATTAACATACAAATTGCTTCAAATGTCATCATAACCATTATGATACTTGGATTGCATAATTAATGTGATTCGCCAAAAATCAATTTTCGTCAAAAATATCTTTCAAATAAAAACTCACAATTAGAAACTTTCAATACAAGTGTTGTTTAACTACATAGTTAATACAAATCAACAAGGATTATCTCTTCATGAATGAACCCTCAAGATTTACAATTAATGTGTTATCTTGACTCATTCGATTTGAGAGATAAAGCAAAATGAAGTTATGTGATCAACTAAATCATGTACATATCATCGAATTATATCGCAAATTCTAATTAATTCGTAACGTGCGTGATATGTCTCTTTTGATTGGCTTCACCATTCGAGACAAAGATTTCATAATGACACTTGAAAAATTCGGTCAAGTTCTTCAAATTCCGTATAAAGGAACACGTGTCTTCTAAAAGGAATGTTCATTAGAACTTTTGAACACGACTCGTGAAAAACATGTCTCCTATCAAACTAACCTTCCAAACATTAGAGATGTTGTTCAAAACATTTGCATTCCATCAAGTCATCAAAATTACTCAAACCCTACCATTATCTTCCGAGATAATCTTCCTCCCAACATCAAGGATTGGGAACTCATTGTTCGTGAGAATGTCATTTATGTCAACACTCACCAAAGCTCCTTAGATGCATGCTCTGCCATCATGCTCTATCATCTCAAGAACACTCAAGACTTTAACCTTGCCTATTTTATTTCTCATAAGATTGAGAGTGTCAAAAGTAGAGTCGATTGTCCTCTTCCATATGGTTTACTCATTACCCGTCTATACTGATTCGTTCTTGCTAAACATCCAAAACTTTTTTGTCCTCACCATACACTACAATTCGTTATGCACCATCGAATGATGAGCTCCATCAATAGGAAAAATGAGAAAAAGAGGAATGAGAGTGAAGAAGTTAAGCTTTACATACCTTACTCACCATCATCGGTCGAGAGCTCAAACCAATCATCTCCTTTGCTAGGATATTGGTCATCCGTAGATCAATTTTAAATTAGATGTAACTCATTCTCTATGAATCATGGATCGCTATTTTAGGATAATATTATGCAATCTTATTGAATGCTTGTAGTATCTTTTGTGTTAAACTATGCTATCTTGTACAAATGTATGTTAATGACTACTATGCATGCTTTATTTGCGTTAGATATAAGTTTATCTTTGTTGAGGGAAAGTCTTTATATTTGCTGGTCATTTATATAGTTCTCGTGAACCCATGGATCTACCAAAACCAAGATCCGTGACACTATGGTGGATCCGTATGAACAGTAGTCAGACAAACCTATCCACTTTTCTTTACCCTCTATTATTTGTATTTATCCTCTTAAACCTTAGGATAAAATACCTCCTCCATATAATCCAAAAACATTCATGTCAAAGCATGCACTCCATGTCTTTTTAAAGACATACTATCACAACCTCATATTCAAAAATCAAATGTCTATCTCATCAAATGACTCTACACCTACAATCAAAAGGAAAATCATCCAAGAACATCTTTTAAAACTCAAGTCAAATCAAATTGATCCAAACACTACTCCACCCCGAAGTCTTAGAATCAAGACAAGCTCATTCTCACCTCATGACATGTCAATGTTGTAGTAACTCACAATGTGAAATTGGTTTACTATTACGTGAAATGCATCTCATGTTCAAGCATATTCAAGAACACACTCCACAAAATGAAAAACCTTCTCTCCACAACAAATTTAATCATTTAATCCCAAACATCAGTCACAACCCTCATCTACTCATATGTAGATGTTGCACCAACAAAGTTAACCAACTCCAACGCCTACAAGAAGGTATTCATTTCATTTGCTCATACATCCAACATCATCTTGGATCTCCTTCAAACCCACCATACCTTCCACACTAAATCTACTCTTATGATACCTCAAACTCTTTGGATTATATGGGAGACAAGATTTTATCCCAAGATTTAGGATTTTTAGTTGTTTTCTTTTCTTTTCTAGTTTAAGTTTATTGTCTAATGGCTTTTACACCAAATTTTATGTTTTATCCCTTATAATGGATTTAACATTTTTTTTTGTGTTGATGATGGATGTTTATTGCTTAAATGTATATGCGTGCATATGTGGTTGTCATATATATTTTTGCTTGTCTACTAACTTTGTTTTGTAGCAAGCATCCATAGCTCGATTCCATGGTGCCCCAAGCAAGGGAAAGCATACACCAAGGATGAGCACTTGCAATTTAGTCTTTATTTTTCTTTACGTTGCATTCGTGTCCAAGACACTTAGCATCCGTCAAGACAAGATTTGCAAGGAAGGCCTCTACAAACACTTTTTGGTTCGACAAAAAAAGGGAGAAGGGAAGTAATCTCATCTACTAAATACTTATTTAGTAACTTTTAATACACATGAGTTTATATTTTGTCATCATCAAAAAGGAGGAGATTGTTAATACAAATATTCACACAAAAACGATATTTATATTTAATGATCTTCATGTTTTGATAATAACAAATATAATGTCATACTAGGTAAAAGTTTACGTAAACAAGTTATTTAGTCAAAAGTTTACTTGACGACGACAAATCACTTAAGGTATGAATATGTCATTATTAAACATAGTTAATGATCAAAGAAAAATATTATCATTCGCATAAACCTTTTCTAATCAAATGATTTAAGTTAACACATGATTAATTATAAGCTAGTTATGTTAATCATGTAAGACAAAATAAGATTAACCATAAGTGGAAATAATCTTTTCAAATCTTTCCAAATCTAGAAAATCTTTCCTTATTGATGACAAGCAATATTTTGTTCTAAAAGAATCTAATAAACAAGTTTTATTAAGTACAAAACAATATTTTGTATAGATTTGGGGTTAATCACAAAATGACAAATATTGTCCTAGCGCTACCAACGGATCCACTAAATACACGGGACGGATCCAGCATATTGTGAATCCATGAGTCGCACGATCCAGTTGTCTGGGACAGATTTGAATTTCAAATTGTTGCCTATAAATAGCAGCCTTAAGTCTTTATTTGAAGACAACTCTTGACAAATATTTTTACACACATCTTTTATATTTTGTATATTCCCTTGATCATTATACTTGTTACATAATCCATTACAAGTGATCAACTCATTCCACTCTTTAGTGAAGAACCTTACGAAGACGTCAAGCTTCAAGTGTTAATAGTTTAGTTGTGTCATCACGATTGTGATAATCATTCATCTTGTATATCTTGTGTTGTGTGTTGTGTATATCATATGTGTATGATAGGTTAGTATTTAGGCCATAAAATACATAGTGTGTTAGATTGGTTCTATCTCGAAGTAGAACTCGGTATTTAGCTTAGTACCGGAAAAAGTGTAAGTGACGTGTACGGTTTTTTCCGCCTAAAAGGAGGTTGATGACATAGTGAAGATAACTCTCAATTGGGTACTTGGGGAGTGGAGTAGGGCGAAGAGGAGCTTCGTAGACGAACCACTATAAATCATTGTGTCATCGGTTTGATCTTTCTTATATTTACTTGTTCATACTTCGTAGATTAGTTATTTACTTATTGCATTGCTATCATATACACTTGTGTATATCTCTTGAGTTCACATAAGTTGACAATCTAAGTTTTATTTTTTTTAAACGGTAGAAACTATTCAACCTCCCTTCTAGTTTCCACACAACGCAATTTACAAACGATGCGTACGTTTGGGAAAAAGTGGAAAAAATGAGTTGGATGTTATGAAACGGGCTAGATCGAATTATCATTACGAGCATATAAATACCCCGTTTAGTCAAGAAGAGGCTTGGGAAATTTTGCAATCCCATGCGAAATGGGACGCACCCGACCCGGTTGATTTAACCGGAGACGACCAAGTCCCCGGGGTAAACAACGAGGAGCTATTCGGTCCGGATGCTATACGACGTCCTCCCAGCAAATACGATACCACGACGAGCACCTGGGGGAGTAGCTCGTCAAGCCAATTCGGGGACTTTATGACATACGAGCTTTCGTCTCAAACGGGGAGCCGCCGAAAAGGCGTACAAGGTCTCTAAGAGAACGACTGTATGTTGATGCATTTGAAAGAGATGAAATTTATCGATACTAGCATGAAGGATTTGTCAGAGGACGACGCGTATTGGATCAACATGTAAAAAAAACAAATCAAAGAAAGATATAATTTGCACCGGGATTAGTCGTTAGGGCGTATGTTTTTTATTTTTGAATATTTTTTTAATTTCGTATGCTTTTTTAAGCATTGTAACTTTTATTTTTAATCAATGAATGAAATATTTAGTTTGTTTTAATAAATGGAAAAGAAAAAAGGGTGGGTCCTAAAAGAGTGGTGTTATGGGGTGTTATGATAAGGGTTTTTTTGGTGTGTTGGTGTTAAAATGTTAAAGCTAATGTGGCGCTTATGTGGCGGTGTTATGGTACCTAGCACTCCTCAAAGCAGAAACCATATTTCTTTTGTTGGAACCATAAATCATCTACACTTCTCAAAGCAGGAAAAGTCTAAATAGTTTAATCGTGGGAGTTAAGTCCCGAACGAAAAATAAAAGAGAGAGTTTAAATCCTGAATAAAAAAAGAGAGAAAATTGAAGCCTAAAGCAAAAAATAAGAGAGAGAAAGTTGTTTGGACGAAAAAGAGTGATATTTATTGGTTTCAGTATCGTTGAAGTTGTTTGTTTACTTTATATGAATTTCAAAATTAGAAATGATAATTTAATATTTAGAGAAAAGTAAGGTCAGAGGTAGTGGTCACCCTCTTTCACCTTCCACTTCAGCACATCATCACCATACATCCTCTCTCACTTTCACTCACAATGATCATCACTTCCTCACCACTATTAAAAATGTCCACTTTATACAAAGACACCTCACAAAATACCTCACACACACTTACAAATCAAATAAATAATATAAACATGCACAGTTGCTGATAGATGAGAGGCTCATCTTTCCTTCGTTCTTTTTGCTTGCTCGTGCTTGAGAAATAGACCCTACAGTGGAGTCACGAGGGAAGATTTCCCTTACACGTTACCATTAGACTACCCACATCAATCATCGAAAAAAACCCTCACTGGACACCTTAGCGTCACACCAGCTTTCTCTCTCTATTTTTTCAACCTCACCCCCTCTCTCTTTTCACTCACATCAATGAAACCACACTCACCGATCAAAACCTTTTAATTAAATACACACTTTAACAGTTATACCTCACAAAATACCAACACAATCACAAACGAAATAAATAATATAAAGTAACACGAATACCTAAAATTGTCATGGTAACCATTGTGAGGGTTTTTTTTTGGCTTAGGTCACGCACGACAAACACCCCCACAGTAGGTTCGCTGGTAAAGGACACCCTCACTAGACGAATTGTGACCCCCTCACTCAACCGGTCTGAACTGCCTTTCAAGTAGTATAAGATTCAAAGAATATTTTAGATCCCATTCTTTTTTAACTCTTAAAATATCTTTAAAAAAGTTGAACGTTTGTTCAAAAAGAAAAAGTTGAACGTGGAAGTAATTCCCAGTACCACCCTTTTGCTCTACTTCTTTTTACTCGAAAGATGTTATGGATATTGTCAAAATGAATTAAAACAATGGTTAGCTATATGATATTCCAAAAATTTGATATCGAAACCCTTTTTCAAACCAAAGAATAATAATGGAGTTAATGCATAATTTGATATCTATACTCATCTCTCCATGTTATCAAATCCTTACCGAAAGTCATTTCGAAAAACAAACCAAACGACACCAGTGTTGTTCATGTTCTTGAGATAGAGGAAAAGAGAATAGAACAATAACTCATGTTCTTGAGTTAAACGAAAAAAGAAAACAACTTGTTCAAATTACATGTATGTCATTTAATTGTTAATGTCAAATCTTTAAAACATGCATATTATTCTTTACACAAAGTTTATTCATATTCCCTTTCCATTTCCTCCCAAAAATGAGATTAATATTTTTCTTTATGTTCCCTTCAAATTCTAACTTGAGAGAGTGTATGGTCACCAACTCCACATCATCGAGAGACAGTGCAAGTTGCATAACATGTTACAAAAACAATTGGATCGCCACAAACGCATCTCTGTTATCATTATTCCAATGTTGCAGACAATTGATGTCTTTGGATGATTTTCAAACCATTTGGCACATCCTTTTATGGTACCAATGTTGCAGACAATTAACTAGTTAAAATTGGTACCTTGAACCGCGTTTCAACACAATTTACATACATTGATAGTGCATAACAGAACTATCCCAACACAACAAAAACGAAAACACCCGATCCTTAGCTTTCTACCCCATCACTGAAATGACATTGCATCACAAACGATAATACTGAGTGACACAAGGAGATGGGAATCAAGCACAACCTCGTCACATAACATACATTGAGATTAAACCAGATCTTTAGATTAAAAAGATAATGCAGATAAATTAAAAACCAGCTTCCAATAATAGTGCAAGAAAAGAGTTAAAAGGCTTTATCAAGACGACACTGACTGGACTTCAAAAGACTAGTTTTTTGCCGCTTCGCATTACTTACATTACCTGACCAACTATGGAGTATCCAAATTCTTCAAGTTCTTTCTTCTTGACCTCATCACAATGATTAACCTTCTGCTAACTTAACAGCATCACGCCAGTACATTGGCCTCCTCGACCACATCATCTATCTCAATCACATTGAAACACTTGCCCTGTGTTTGCCCTCCTTCAATTTTGTTTTATGGCAATAAATGGTAATCATCCAACGCATTATAAGGCCTTCTTTGTACAGTTGATCGTCAAAATGTATCTTTCTGCATCTCCAACATTTTATCAATTTCAATCCCTTTGTAAGATCTTCCATTGTCGTTTGTGATTGTGATGTTTTCTTCTGACGGGTTGTTGTTCTTCAGCAGAAACTTTAAATCCACAGCATCAATGGTCAACTTGAATCTAGCTTGTGTAACACCCCTGGGGCAAGGGGGGTAGATATCTCAAATCACCTATAAACTGTTGACCGCCGATCGACTTCTCTCACCTGATAGACCTAAAGAAGAAAAGCTAGATTGGTATTCGGAAGCAGTACAACCCATATAGTCCTTCATAACATGGATGTGTGTTGTTTTTCGGATCAACGAACAGCACCTGATTCTCCACGTGCTCCAACCAATAGTGAAAAAATTAAGAGATAGGAAAAAAATTAAAAAAAGAAAATAAATTAAAAAAAAAACAAAAAAAAAAAAAATAAAAAAAAAAAATTAACGTAAAAGAAATAATATATGAAAAAAAAGGCAAATAAAAAAAAAGAAAAAAAGAAAAAAAATTCAAAACAAAACAACACCCTCTCCCACAATCAACACCAACGCACACACCCACCCCAACCACAATAACAACTCCCTCCCTTACCTTCCTACATACCCCACCACACAAACCCCCCAACCCCCCCCAAACACCACCCAATACCCCAACCAACACCACACACTCAACCTCACCACCCCCAAATCCTACGCCACCACCTCCCTACCACAACACACCCAACCCAACACCCATCTCCCAAACACCACACCCCTCCCCGTCAACCCCATAAATCCCACCCCCCACCACCCCCGAATCCCATCACCCCCCCTCCCCACACCCCGCTACCCCTTTTACCCACCCACCCCCCTAGCCCCCAACACCCACCCTGTCAAGATCCCCACCCCCCCCCACCCCCACCGCCCCTAACCCCCACACCCCCACCTCCCAACACCCAGACCACCCCCCTTACCTCACCCCTCCACAACCCACCACCCCTAACCCACCAACACCACACACCCCACCAACCCCACCCCCCTACTCACCCCCACCGCCCCCCACCCCCCCCCCAACAAACTCTAAACCCCACCTCACACCCACCTCCCTCCTCCGCCCGCTCTCACCACCACACCCTACTCCCTTCCCCCCACCACCAACTCCCCCCTACCCCCCCCCCACCCCCATTCAAAACCCCCACCACCCCCACCTCCTCGCTGGACTTCACATACCATCCCCACGGCACCAACCACCCAACCTACCCCCCCCAAACCCCCCAACCACCCCCCCCACCCCCCCGCACTCCACTCCACATTCACCCCCCCTCTCACACCCCCCCCTCCCACGCGCTACCACCTACCGCCACCCCACCCCTACCCCAATCGCCCCCCACCCATCCATCCCCCCCCCCCTCCCCCCCCTCCAACACCGACCATCACTCGCCCCCCTCCCTCACCCCCCCCAGCCCCCCCCCACCCCCCCCCCCCCCACCATCCCCCCCACCCCACCCCACACCTAACCCGTCCACCTCCTCCCACCCCACTGGCAACCTACACCCCCACCCATACACACAATACCACCCCACACACCTTCTCACCACTCCACCCACCCACCCCCTAACCCCACCCGAACCCACCCACCCCCGAACCCCCCCCCAACGCCCCCCCCCCACCCACCCTCACCCCCCCCCACCACCCTACTACCACCCCCCCCCCCCAAACATGCCCCCACCCCACCCCCCACACATCCCCCTCCCACCTACATCCAAACCCCCCCCCCCCCCCCTCCCCCAACCCTCCACCACCCCCCAACCCGCGTCCCCACACCCCCTCACCTATCACCCACCCCCAACCACCCTCTCTCCCCACCCCTCCCCACATCCCACCCCCCCCCCCCCCCACACCCCCCCCCCCCCCCCACCCCCACCCCCCCACCCATAACCCCCCCACCCATCCCCAACACCGTTATAACCCAGTGTAGACATCCCATAACAAAAAAACTGACCCATTTGATTGCCCTGCCATTCATTAAAAAGCAGCAAAACTCATGCACCACATGCAACGCCTCATCCTGATAGAAATTCTGCAAGTCCATACCATCAAAGAAATCCTGCAACATTCTTTGGACTTTTGGAATGCGGGTCGACCCACCAACTATAACCACCTCATCCACTCTATTCTTCTCCAACTGCGCATCATCTAAGCAACCTTGCACAGACTCCATACACTTGTTGAAGAAGTCCATATTCAGCTCCTCAAATTTGGCACGCGTAATTTTTGATGAAAAATCAACACCATCATACAAGCAATCAATTTCTATAAAAGTTTGAGTCGTTGATGATAGAGTCCTCTTTGCTCTCTCAGAAGCAACCCTCAACCTTCCTAAAGCTCTAGAGTTCCGGCTTATATCTTTCTTGTATTTCCTGTTGAATTCTGCCACAAAGTAATCCACCATTCGGTTATCAAAGTCCTCACCACCCAAATGAGTGTCACCACCAGAAGCTTTCACCTCAAACCTCCCTCTATTGATGGTGAGAACAGAGACATCCAAAGTACCTCCACCCAAATCAAAGATAAGCACGTTTACTTCACCACTGTTTGTAGCGTTTTGGTGTAGCCCATAAGCAATTGCAGCTGCTGTAGGTTCATTTAGCAAACGTAGAACATGTAGACCAGCAACAGTAGCTGCATTCTTAGTTGCTAGACGCTGTGAATCATTGAAATAAGCAGGAACGGTGATCACTGCACTTCTCACGTCAGTGTTGAGGTACGCATTAGCTACCTCTTTCATCCTGGTGAGAACCATGGAAGATATTTCTTCAGGAGCAAAGTGCTTCTCATCACCCTTGTACGTGACTACGATCATAGGCTTACCATTTTCTCCTATTATTTTGAAAGGCCAAACCTTCATGTCACCCTGCACAATGGCATCATCATACCTTCTTCCGATCAATCGTTTTGCATCTGAAAATTCCAAGCAACAAAAAGTAGTATGTAGGCATTAGATTGAAATTATAATGGAAGAACACAAAGTATCACCAGAATGACAATGGCATATTGAAGTGCACCATGCTTCATATCCTATGTAAAAACAAGTTTTTTAACTGTTTCCCCTTTACCGGCCGCAGTACTCGAGCATTAGTACTAAAACTTAACATTATTTTAGTGAGAAAAATGTAATGTTAATGTTCAAATAACAATAAATATAGTCAACACTATTCTTGCTTAGAACCTAATATGTGCATTAAATCTATCATATTAGCATAAACAATAAAAAAGATTAATTTGTAACTTTTTTTGATAAGTTTCTCATTGATACGATCAAAACGAGGTCAACGTCGACTTATAAAAGTTGAGATAATTTTTTTATTCAAAGCATTAGTATGTATTTTCACAAAATGTTGATAACTGAGTGTACTTTCCTGGCCTGTCCGAGAACGATACATAGAATGATAGAAGACAGAATTGAGCAGCCACTTAGGAGCGTGTGGGTTCATATTGAGAAATATAACCGTATCACAAAGATCCCCTGCGGAACCAACTCAATTACGCACCAAGGGCTGCCCCAAAGTTGCAGCCTATGGGGATCCAACTTAGGTCTCCATTAGAGGAATTCCAAACAACCACCGGTTAGCTAACCCCTTGGAATTGCATTAGTATGTACATATATTAGTGTGAGCCTAGGAACTTTTTTCTTTTCTTATTCACACTAAATAGTGCTGACAATAGAGATGCTCAACCTCTATGCGACCTAGTTAAAGTCTCCAAACAATGAATATTTTTGACTACTTGAACAAGATATTATAATGTGTATATTTTTCAAGTTTGGTTACTTTCTGATTTGTTCCCACTTTAAACGCTATTGTATTCATCAAATGATCTCAGATATAATCAGAAAGCTTCAAGCCTTTTTTAGGCCTAAAACAAAGACTTAGATCACGAAGCATTTTATGCATATACTTTTTAAATTTTCTCAAGACTTTTGCTCTAAGGCTGGATGGAGTGGTATTACGAACTCACCTCCTCAGCTTTCCCTTTCCTCTCACCTCACACTCACCATTCAACCATAGTGGTCAACACTAACTCACATTTCATTAGAATATTCACTTTATATAAAATATACCTCACTAAATACCCCACACACACTCACAAACCAAATAGAAAACAATAAAACTTAACACTCACCAATGGTGAGTCAGTCACCACTCTCTCATCCGATATTACATACTCACACGTGAGTTTGTTTAGGTGTTTTGGGATGTGGTCCGTGACTTTTGAACTCACCCCGTGAGTTATTATCCACTACATATCTTTTTAATAAAGTAGTTTGGTATAATAAGTTCGGTAAAATTTTACTATGGAAATTAACAGAATTAAACTGGCAAATAACCATTCCAAGCACATACTTGACATGTGCTGTGATACATATTTACTTAAAAAGGAACCAAATAAAAGAAGGGATGATAAACAAAGGGAATAAACAGCCTAAAAACATGGAGGCCTAAAAAATTCAAAGGCCTAAAGTTTTAGCGGTTTTACACTTGAGACACACTAAATAATACTGGCCAAGACTTAAACTAAAAAAAATTGTAGTGAAGAATATACCAAAAACGGTGTTGGTAGGGTTGGTTGCAGCTTGGTTTTTTGCCGAGTCCCCGATCAGACGCTCAGTATCCGAGAAAGCAACGCAGGAAGGCGTAGTCCTGTTGCCTTGTTCATTAGCTATTATCTCAACTCGCTCATGTCTCCAAACCGCTACACACGAGTATGTTGTCCCTAGATCAATTCCAATTGCGGGCAATGCATCTCTTCCCGCCATATTATATATATGAATGATGATTTAAAAAAAAAACAAGCTTCCACACACACCGGATCACACAAAATGACAAATGGTTGTAGCTATATATTTGCCAACTAATAATCCGTTCAAAATGTGGAGACATGAAAGGGTTTTTGAAATTTAAATTTTGGGACGATTGAAATACCTATTGGTCTCTTTTTCTTAACTCTTGGGTATCTCACTTATTTATAACACGACTAAAGTTTATGTTTTACTGTTGGTATAACACGACTAAAGCGAGTTATTTTAATTGGCAAATTTCATCAAAATTGAAAAATGTAATGAACAAAGGTATACGTTTAAGTAGAGATAATTAGGGTGTGTTTAGTTGGGGAAAAATATCCCATTTTTCCAGGAAATTTTTCATTTGAGAATGGAAAAACTGAAAACTTGTTTAGTTGCAATTTTTTCCAATATTTTTCAAAAAACAAAAAATTCTCATTTTCTAAATTTATATGGAAAAATAGAATACCACAATTTACTATTCTCCATTTCTTTTTTTCCCTAACAAAATAAAACGTAAATATAACTCAAACCAAATAAAACGTGAGTACCAATATTCTAAATTTCTAACCCTATCTAGAGGTGGCAAATGGGTCGGATTGGGTCTGTTTGGGTCATGGGTCAAACAAGTCATGTTTTAAAAATGGGTCAAACGGGTCATGGGTCAAACGGTTTGGGTCAGGTCAACCCACTAAATTATGGTTATTTCATACATTTTTGAACATTTTATACGTTTCGTCAGTCTTTTTACGCTTTCGTTGGTTTTTTCCCTTTTTTTTTACGTTTCCGTTCGATTTCTTACGTTTTCGTCCGTTTTTTTAGGTTTTCATCCGTTTTTTTTACGTTTTCACCCGTTTTTTCGAGCTCGTCTCCACAAGACTGTGATTCTGTTGTCGAGCAGATTGATAAAAGCCTAACGGACGATGATATACTTTCACTTGAAAAACATGTTCCAGCGGAGCAAAGACAGAGGATCCTTAGGGCAAGGGTGGGCCTTGGTCCCCTCCAAAAAAAATTATTTTGTTCTCTTTGCTAGTGAAAAAAATAAATCATTTTACCATTTGACTCCTTTGAAATTAATCATTGATACTTTAGCCTCCCTGGAAATATAGTTTAAGCTTCATCGCTGCAGCGGAAGAGGTTTATGATGCGCTAATGCAAATGGTCCCGACAAGGTCCCAGGACCCGATTGATTTGTTCTTTCAGAAATTTTGAGTGGTCCAACTGTCGTGGATATGGTATCATCTTTTTTTTGTTTCGGGAGTGCTACTTCCTAATATAAATAAAACCCTAATCACTCTTACTCTTACTCCGAAAGTGTCTGTCGAGACCCTGAATCTCTTAAAGACATGTGTCTAATAAGCTTGTGTAATGTGCTCTATAAAATCATTTCTAAGGTCTTGGTGAACCGAATATAACCAATTCTGCCTCGTATTGTTCACGAAAATCAATCAGCTTTTGTTTCAGGCCGTGTGATAACTGATAATGCAGTCGTTGCTTTTGAAGTGATGCATTGGTTAAAGAATAAGAAAGATGGTAGGAGAGGGGCTTTAGCACTTAAAGTAGATATGAGCAAGGCGTATGACAGAGTCGAGTGGCATTTCATCAGTTTCTAAAAAAAATTTGATTCCCAACACGTTTTTACTAACTTAATAATGGCTTGTGTATCTTCAGTTTCCTACTCTTTTAATATTAACGGGCAAGTAGTTGGTTCATGTGCCAAATTAATCTTGGGTGGCTTTTCTAGTTCACAAAATAAACGGGTTGAGCAAAGTTGGGTAACATGTTACAAAAGCAATTGGATCGCCACAAACACATCTCTGTTATCATTCTTCCAATGTTGCAGACAGTTGATGTCTTTGGATGATTTTCAAACCATTTGCCACATCTTTTATGGGTAAATTTTATAGCTTAACCTGTTAGAATATAAAACCGGCTATCTAACTATTTAGAATTGGTACCTTGAACGGCGTTGCAACACAGTTTACATACATTGATAGTGCATAACAGAACTAGCTCAACACAACAAAAACGAAAACTCTTAGCGACCCGATACTTGACTTTCCACCCCCACCACTGAAATGACATTGCATCACAAACGATAATACAGAGTGACATGAGGAGATGCAAACCAAGCACAACCTCATCACATTACATTACATACATTGAGATTAAACAAGGTGTTTAGATACAAAAAAAAGATAATGCAGATGACTTAGAAACCAGCTTCCAATAATAGTGCAAGAAAATAGTATAAAGGCTTTACCAAAAAAACAGTGACTGGGCTTCAAGAGACTAGTTTTTTGCAGCTTCATATTTCTTACATGACCTGACCAACAATGGAGTTGCAAATACGTTCCAGTTCTTTCTTCTTTTCCTCTATCACATTGATTTCTGCCAACTTATTCACATCAAGCCAGTCCATGGCTTCCTCAACCACATCATCCATCTTCTTCAAATCTTCCAGACACAGCTTGCGCCTGATGTTGTCATCCTTCAATTTTGTTTTTTTGGCATAAATGTAATCTTCCAACGCATTATAAGCCTCTGCCTTCTTTTTGTACAGTTGATCGTCATATTTGTATCTTTCTGCATCTTCCAACATTTTATCAATTTCATCCTTTGTAAGTCTTCCATTGTCGTTTGTGATTGTGATGTTGTTCTTCTGACGGGTTGTTGGTTCTTCAGCAGAAACTTTTAGAATACCATCAGCATCAATGTCAAACTGAATCCTTGCTTTTGTAACACCCCTGGGTGCAAGAGGGAGATTGGAAAGCCTAAATTCACCTAGGAAACTGTTGTCCGTCGATCGACTTCTCTCGCCTTGATAGACCTTAAAAAGAAAGTGAGATTGGTAGTCTGCAACTGTGGAAGCCATCGAATCCTTCATAACAGGGATGGGTGTGTTTTTTGGGATCACGACAGTCATGACCTTTCCACGTGTCTCCCAACCAAGTGAAAGAGGGATGACATCCAATAAAATTAAATCTCGAGCCATTTGATTGCCCATGCCATTCAGTTTTGCAGCCAAAACTGCTGCACCATATGCAACAGCCTCATCCGGATTGATAGTCTTGCAGAGGTCCTTACCATCAAAGAAATCCTGCAACATTCTTTGGACTTTTGGAATCCGGGTCGACCCACCAACTATAACCACCTCATCCACTCTGTTCTTCTCCAATTGCGCATCATCTAAGCAACCTTGCACAGACTCCATACACTTGTTGAAAAAGTCCATATTCAGCTCCTCAAATTTGGCACGCGTTATTTTTGAAGAAAAATCAACACCATCATATAAGCAATCAATTTCTATGAAAGTTTGAGTCGTTGACGATAGAGTCCTCTTTGCTCTCTCAGAAGCAACCCTCAACCTTCCTAAAGCTCTAGAGTTCCCGCTTATATCTTTCTTGTATTTCCTGTTGAATTCTGCCACAAAGTATTCCACCATTCGGTTATCAAAGTCCTCACCACCCAAATGAGTGTCACCACCAGAAGCTTTCACCTCAAACCTCCATCTACTGATGGTGATAACAGAGACATCAAAAGTACCTCCACCCAAATCGAAGATAAGCACGTTTACTTCACCACTGTTTGTAGCTTTTTGGTGTAGCCCATAAGCAATTGCAGCTGCTGTAGGTTCATTTAGCAACCGTAGAACATGTAGACCGGCAACAGTAGCTGCATTCTTAGTTGCTAGACGTTGTGAATCATTGAAATAAGCAGGAACGGTGATCACTGCACTTCTCACGTCAGTGTTGAGGTACGCATTAGCTACCTCTTTCATCTTGGTGAGAACCATGGAAGATATCTCTTCAGGAGCAAAGTGCTTCTCATCACCCTTGTATGTGACTACTATCACAGGCTTACCATTTTCTCCTTCTATTATTTTGAAAGGCCAAACCAGCATGTCGCCCTGCACAATGGCATTATCATACCTTCTTCCAATCAATCGTTTTGCATCTGAGAATTACAAGCAACAAAAAGTAGCATGTAGGCATTAGATTAAAATTAAAACTGAAAAACACAAACAAGTATCACCAGAATGACAATGGCAATTGAAGTGCACCATATTCCATATCCAACGTAAAACAAGTTTTTTTAACTGTTTCCCATTTAATTGCCGCTGTACTCAAGCATTAGCACTAAAACTAAACATTATATTATGAGAAAAATATTAATGTTCAAATAATAATAAATATAGTCAACACTACTCGTGCTTAAAACCTAATATGTGCACTAAATCTATAATATTAGCACAAGCAATAAAAAATATATTGTTTGTAAAAATAATTTCTGATAAGTTTCTTATTAATACTATCAAAATGAGGTCAACATCAAAATATAAAATTTTAGATTATTTTTCTATTTAAAGCATTAGTATGTATTTTCACAAAATACATAGAAGAGAGAGTTGAGCGGCCACTTAGCGTCTGGGTTCATATTGAGAAATATAACCATACCACAAAGACACCCCTGCGGAACCAACTCAATTACGCACCAAGGGCTGCCCCCAAAGTTGGCAGCCTATGGGGATCCAACTTGGGTCTTCAATGAAATATTTTAAACAACCACCACTTATTAGTGTGAGCCTAGGAACTTTTTTCTTGTTCACTATTCTAGTGCTTACAATAGAGATGCTCAACCTCTATGCTATATCTAGTTTATAAACAGTTCACGAAAAGTCTCCAAAATACGAATATTTGACTACCAGAACAAAAATATTATAACGTGTTTACTTTTCAAGTTTGGGTACTTTCTGATTCATTTCAACTTAAACGGTATTGTATTCATCAAATGATCTCAGATATAATCAGAAAGCTTCAAGCCTTTTAAAGGCCTAAAGCAAAGACTTAAATCACGAAGCATTTTATGCATATACTTCTTAAATTTTCTCAAAACTTCTGCTCTAAGAGTGATTGGTACCGTGGCGCAAAACCCACGCCATTTCAAAACAATGGCACCGTGTGAAAGAGAGATGCCATAAAATATTTTGCCAACAACGGCCATAAATGGCTAGTTTGCTATTTTTCTTAGAAAACTAATACACGATCATATAAACGACACTATATAAACCCCTTTACACAACCATTTTAACACAAAAACTAATCTTTACTTCCCGTTCCACTTCCATTTTTTTACACACAAACTATATCAAAAAAAAGTCTCAATATCCAAATGATCCGTTTTTTTCTGGTATACCTGGGTTCCGACTCGACATTGCGAGCCGGCTAATCCCAGGGGGAATATCCTTTTGGATAGCCCGGAGTCGGAGCAGGTGAATCTCCGTGGCCAATGGGGGATTATTTTTCTCCCTAGGGTTCGAACCCAAGACCTCTAGGCACTTTCGTCCTAAGAGGCTAAGCTCTTACCGCTGGGTCACCCCTATTGGTTCAAATGTTCCGTTTTTCAATAGCCTTCTCGGGATATCGCAACAATCATCTTCGTCAAACCCTCCTACACCTTCATCTGCACACTCAATGTCTTCCTCACAACAACCCAATTTTCCTCCGTTTAGTAGCCAATACACTACGCCGACATACACACCCGAACAATATTTTCACTTTCAACAACTACTTAACCAACAATTTCAACATCTTCAACAAAAACCACCACAACTCTATCCACCACAACAAACACAACCACCACCAACCGCACAACCAACACAAGAAACCCGCGAAGAAAAGGAAAAGACGCGAAGAAAAAGAAAAAGACGAAAAAAACAAAACCACAACCTACACAGCCGATAGATTTGCAAGGGTTCACAGTCATTTGTTGCCACCGGAGGAAACGTTATTAGCCGAGTGTTATGTTGCCGTTTCCGAGGATAACCAAGTCGGAAATGACTAAAAGGACGAATCATTTTGGTACAACGTTCTTAACGAGTTGAACAAAACTTCTCTACAGAAACGTACGAAGGATATGTTAACGGGGAAGCGGGCAACGTTCAACGCTATCTACAAGCGTTTAAAACGTTTGAGTAGAAGCGAGGAAAACAAGGTTGATCTTTTGAACTGTGTTAGGCAAGCATGTCGGTCAAAAGGAAGACCGTTTGCTCAAGACGGGGCGTGGGAAATATTGAAAAAACACGTAAAGTGGGATGTGGCCACCCCATTGATTCGGATGATCTCATCGGACATACTGAGCTATTCGGAGATGATCCGAGATCACGCCTCCCCGGCAAATCACGTCCTGCACCACGGGGAGTAACCCGCAAGATTTTGGGGAGTCTTTACATAACGAATTTAGACTCAAACGGGAAGCCGCTCAATCGGTGTACGAGGTGGCAAATGAGAAAGACCAGACATAATGCGTCGGAAGAAATGAGGTTTCTCGGCATTAGCACTACGAGGATGTCGAAGGAGGATGTCTACATGATCAACTTGCAAAAAGAAGAAATCCGTCAAAAATATAGACGTGACAATTAATTATCGTATTGTATTTTTTCGTATTGTTTTTAATTCTTTTTTTCGTATTTTTTTAAAAGTTCCTATTTTTTTCGTATTGTAATTTATATTTTTATTTAATGAATGAAAAATTAGTTGGTTTGAAAACAATGAAAAATAAAATAAAATGATGGGTCTCAAACGAGGTGTTTTGGCTTGTGTTATAAGTGAGAGGCTGAGGTGGCGGTGAGTTGGCTCTTTCGCTTGAGCCACACCTAATGCTCTAAAAAAATGCAAAATCATTAATAAATTAGTTTGGTATAAGAACTTGTTTATAGTCAAATTCTACCAAGGAAATTTAACCATTCCAAACACATACTTAACATGTGCTTTGATAAATATTTACCTAAAAAGGAACCAAATAAAGGAAGAGATGCCAAAAAAGGAAAAGCAATGTATACACAGCCTAAGAACACCGGAGGCCTTAAAAATTCAGAAGCCTAAAGTTTTAGCGGTTTACAATTGAGACACACTATATAATGTTAAATGATGTAAAACCGTAGGTTATGATGTTTATTGAGTCACAATATATAGATGTTACATGAGAGGAACCGGGAAACCCTAAGCCCACAAACGGGCTTGGGCTTATTTAACATTTAATACTCCCTCGCAGTTCGAGCGGCGGAATCGTGAAAGCTCGAACCGGAGTGTAACTATAATTACTGAAAAAACAAAAAGAATGATAGATATCTTGATAAAAAAATCAAGACTTTAATAGTATCCGGTCGCAGCGGATAAATGTAAAATGAAAAAAAGATTTTTTTTCGATGACTGTGTGGACTTGTAACTGCGAGTGAAGGTGTCCGAGCGGTGGAGGCGGAAATTTCGGTAGCATTTTTTTTGGAATTTAGTTACGAATCCACGGCCGCTGACGGCGTCATCTAACTCTTAGTTGTTTGAGAGTTATAAGCAAAACAGTGAGTCAGTTCTTGTGGACCTGACAGCTTGTTGCGACGCGTGACGGCGCGTCTTTAGGGATACGATAGAGTTTCCGGTATGCTTTTCTTTGGAATTTAATTACAAAGCCAATGACGCTAACGACGTCAATTAACTCCTTACAGTTTAGGAGTTATGGTCGAAACAGTGGTCGACTATGGTTTAATCCGAAAATTGACATTTTTTTAGAATGGATAAACGGCGACGGCTAGGGTTTGATGGGGTGGCTTGAGACGTCGGATCAAGATTGCCGACTAGATCTCAGGATAGGATAAGACCTGCTCGGTTACTAAGTTAGACAATGTAAACCCCGTAAGGCACAATGTTTATTCATAAACCATTTATAAGACAAACCGCATGAAACCCTAATCAACCTTACACCCACAACCGGGCTTGAGCCATACTAATCTTATCATCTTATACTCCTCAGTAATCCGAGCAGTGAAATCACGAAAGCTCGATTGGATTTGAAAACTAAAAACATTAAAGCAATAACTAATTTGTTGATGAATACACCTTATAGTAAGTGGATACAAATCTTCAAGCAAAAGCAAAACTAAACCAAAAGCATAAGTAAGCAGCAAAAGCATTAAAGCAATATTAATATGTTGTTGAAGATCTCCGACAGCAAGCGGTATCCAATCTTCAAACAGAAGCAGCAAAAGCAAAAATAAGCGGCAAAAGCAAAGCGGAGACAAAAAAAACCTTTAATTTGCGGCGGCCGATTCCGGCGACGCGTCGGACATTTGGCGAAGGTGATGTTGGTAGGTATTGTGCAGAATTGAAAAACGAAAAGAATGACGCTAACGGTGTGAGTTAACTAGAAGTGGTTTGTGAGTTATAGCCAAAACAGGTTTTAGCCGAAAATTTGAACTTTTTTTACAAGGGATAAAGGGTGTTAGGGTGGCGACTTGGGTTTGACGGGGTGGCTTACGGGAGGCAGCTCAACGTAGCCACCATACCCGCTCCGATACCATGTTAAATTTTAGAATTCCTCGCATGAGATACGTTATATTGATGCAATATTTATATATAAACTCTAATGGACCCGAACTTACAAACGGGTCTGGGCTTATGTATCATATAATATGTTAAATTCTAGAAATCCTAGTAGGAGATACGTTTTATTGATGCGATAAAACCCCCGAACCAACAAACAGGTTCAGGTCTTAGGGTGTGTTTGGTAAGGAGAAATGAAGAGAAATGAATTTAGTTTTATTTCTCAAGTGTGTTTGGTAGAGAGAAATAAAAAAGTGGAGAATTGATAAGAAATAAGTTGAGAAATGGAGAGAAATGGTAGTGTTATTAATTTGATCACTCTTAATTCCACAATATTTTGTAGAAATTTAGAGAAATGATTTATATTTTCTATTTTTTTTTTTTGCTTTTATTTTCCTATTTTTTGAATCACGACGGGATCATATTCGGGTCAAGACTAAAAATTACATACACCACCCGACCCATTTGAATTTCGGTTACTCGGAGTTTGGTGTTATAACTCTGGGTCCTGGACCATTTCTGGTTCGGGTCAACCGGGTTGGTTCAGCTCGGTCTAGTCCCATACGTGGTTCGGTCACCCCGCATATATCATACAATGTAATACAACAGCCTTTTTTTTTACTCTTATAAATAGAAAATTTGTATTAAAAAATTAAAAAAAAAACTTTATTCGGGTCGACTCGACTCGAACCCGAGTTAGCAAAACTTTTTTAACCCTATACCGGACCCTATTTAGCATTCAGGTTACTCGGTTTACCCGAATAAATATTTTTGAGCCGGTTAACCCGGCCCGAATAGGCTTAATCGTGGTCAGGTCCGAATAGGCTTAACCCGACCCGAGTAACCTGACTCGAAAAAGATGATGGTGAAATTATTGTATTAGAATCGCTCTTTATTTGTAGTTTTTCGAAAGAAGAATTTTTTTTTTGTGATTATTTTTTATTTCATTTCTCTTGTGTTACCAAACAATGGAATTCAACACATTTCTCATTCAATTCCATTTCTCTGAATTCTATTCTCTACTTCATTTCTAATCTCTGAAATTCTCTCTACCAAACGTACCCTTATAATCTATTGCCATTTCCCAGCAATTTGAGCACCTAAATAGGGAAACCTGGTTTTGTAATGTAAACAATAATTACTAAAAAAATCACAAACCAACCCTTAAACGACAAAAGGCTTAGGGGGTGTTTGTTTCGACTTATAATTCATAAGCCCCAATTTTCCGACTTGTTTTGAGCTAATATAAGTTTATTATGATACGATAGATTTATATAAGGTCAAAAGTCTCAAAATAAGTCAGGTGTTTGAGGCTTATGAAATAAGTCTCAAAATAAGTGAGAAAATTGGGGGCTTATGAAATATAAGCCAAGATCAAATAAGCTAATAAGCCCACGTATAAGCCGAAACAAACAACCCCTTATTTATCATTTAATATATACTAATACTGGCTAAAAAAATCACTGTAGTGAAGAATATACCAAAAATAGTGTTGGTAGGGTTGGTTGCAGCTTGGTTTTTTGCCGCGTCCCCGATCAGACGTTCGGTATCCGAGAAAGCAACGCAGGAAGGCGTAGTCCTGTTGCCTTGTTCATTAGCTATTATCTCAACTCGCTCGTGTTGCCAAACCCCTACACACGAGTATGTTGTCCCTAGATCAATTCCAATTGCGGGCAATGTACCTCTTCCCGCCATATTATTTGGATGTGGATTCTTTAAAAAGGAAAAAGCTACCACAAACACACTGGATCACACAGAAATGATAAAGGTTGAAGCTATATATTTGCCAATAAAGCCGTTCAAAATTTTTGGACGATTGAAATGGGTGCTGGGCCATCCTAGCTATTGGTCTTTTTTTTCTTAGACTGGGCACTTTTCTCAAGCTTTTTTAAAGAAAGTAAAATGAAAAGAAGTGGAAAGGAAAAACAAAAGGAAAAGTGAAGTAAAGTGTATTTGTTAGAGCATACCAAAATGACATTAAAATTTATACTAAAATTATGTTAAATGATCATCTATATAATTGTATATAGTTGCACCAAATAAAAGTCGTTCATATGTGTAACACTAAATCTTTGCACTAAACATTATTAATTATCATAAAGTATAAGTCGACACTATCAATAGAAAAAATAGTTAAATTAATATATATTAATATTAGACTCATTGTAAATGTATCGACGGAAGACTTATAAAAATATAGTTTATAAAAATTAAAATTTATTTTTTATTTACGTATCAAATGTTTAACAAATATGTAGAGTTTAAATGAGATGAATAGTAATTTTATTGTTTTATTATTCATAGCACTAATTTAGTGTCAAATATAATGCTAACATTGAAGAAGGTTTTTGACACCTTTTAGCACTAAACTAGTGCAAAAAACACTTTTAGTACAAACATTGAAGATGCTCTATGTGTGATGGGTGAGTTACGGGAAACATGCAAGAAACCATATTTCTTTTATGGGAACCATAAATCATCTACGCTACTCAAAGCAGGAAAAGTCTAAATAGTTTAATCGCGGGAGTTAAGTCCCGAAGGAAAAATAAAAGAGAGAGTTTAAATCCCGAATAAAAGAGAGAGTTAAAAGGCTTTATCAAAACGACACTGACTGGGCTTCAAAAGGCTAGTTTTTTGCAGCTCCATATTTCTTACATGACCTGACCAACTATGGAGTTGCAAATTCGTTCAAGTTCTATCTTCTTGTCCTCTATCACACTGATTTCTGCTAACTTCTGCTAACTTATTCACATCAAGCCAGACCATTGCCTCCTCGGCCACATCATCCATCTTCTTCAAATCTTCCAGAAACAGCTTGCGCCTGATGTTGCCATCCTTCAATTTTGTTTTTATGGCATATATGTAATCTTTCAACGCATTATAAGCTTCTGCCTTCTTTTTGTAAAGTTGATCGTCATATTTGTATCTTTCTGCATCTTCCAACATTTTATCAATTTCATCCTTTGTAAGTCTTCCATTGTCGTTTGTGATTGTGATGTTGTTCTTCTGACGGGTTGTTGGTTCTACAGCAGAAACTTTTAGAATACCATCAGGATCAATGTCAAATTGAATCCTTGCTTTTGTCACACCCCTAGGGGCAAGAGGGAGGTTGGAAAGCTCAAATTCACCTAGTAAACTATTGTCCGTCGATCGACTTCTCTCGCCCTGATACACCATGATAGTAAAGCAAGATTGGTAGTCGTAAGTGTTGGGATTTTAGATCTAATTAACAGTTAAACACCATCAATATCGTACATTTGAGGAAGTAAATGCTTCACTCCAGTGTTACGGTTATCAGGAGTCAAATTACATCATATTTGTTTGAGGGATTAATACCACGTGAATAAACGTAACTCCGTCTTCAATATACGCATATGTATAATACCACGTGAAACTACCAAGATCAAAAGAATGATCTCTCTAAGTATTCACACACAATACGTTCTTAGCAAACAATGTGTATGCTAGTACTAATAGTGTTTAACCAAACGATCTCTTCGCCTTTGAATCAATCAACAAACGAAGCACCATCTTGATTGTAAAACTCTAACACGAAAAACCCTAAGGGTTTATTTATTGGTTCATTCGACAAGGGGAAGGAGAAAACCGAATCCCTCAAAGAGTTTTGAGGTTTGGTCGGCCAAGGGAAAGAGCAAGGAGAGATTTAGGGTTTTTAGTTTTCAAGTTATGATTTACAAAACACCCTAAGACCTCCTTTTATAGTCCTTACAATCTTGGTGAGAAAGCAAGCAATCCCCTTCCATATGGAAGGAGATATTCGGCCAACTAAAGGAGAGGGGACAAACCAAATCTTTTCCTTTTCCCGATTTTGCATATTAGTCCTTTAACTATTAACGACTAATATTTATTCTTGTTAAACTTTTAACGATCGTTTGTTTAAACATTAATTAATATATTACATTAATATATTAAATACATTGTTCTACATATTAACGTGTGCGTCCCCTTATGCTCAAATATATTAATATATTACATTTATATTTGTTCATATTCCAACAGCTCCCACTTGGACATGTATAAATTATATAATAACATTGGTAAGCGTCTAGCAACACGCCAATGCTCCCAGAAATATCCGAGTGTGGTTTCTCAAAACACGGACAAAATGATTTATGAATTTACAATCCCTTTGTTTCCGATACCGTGTTAAAAATGGATATGGATCAATGTCATTCCATTATTTAACGATTCTGTTTCTCGTATATGTAACTAATCAAGATTACCGAAAATCAATGAGACATATCTACATGAGTTTTCGGGTACGGCCATACACACATCTGATTAATTCTATGAGGGGCCCAGTGGCATCTTCTTCAACTATTGAAGGAACAAATTCTATATTGACTACAAGTGCCAAGTCATCATGCTTCAAAATCACCTCTGAAATAGCCCTTATTAGTTATCCATTTTTCAGGATAACTTAGACTAGATCAAGAAGGATTATCCACATATTGAAGACCTAATTGCATCTCAAGTCTAAGGATTTTGTAAATAAAATCACTTACAAGGTTTACTTGATGACGACGATCCATAAAGTAATATCCTTGTGTTGGGGAAATCCAATACTCATCTTATGAATATCATGTGAGTTTGGTGGACACATCCTTAATATCTATAATATCACCAATCACTCAGAATTGTCTTAGTTTAACAATATTCCGATATTATTAATCGACAACGAATTAATTTAGAATAATAACTTTTACTATTCATGGATTTAAACATGCAAATATAGGATACAATTTAAGATATATGTATAACAAAATACCAAGTATCTTTCATAAAATTATTTGGTCAAAAGCTCCCTAATCAAATACCAAACACGGATCTACATGAAACTACTAGCCAAACGAAGTCCCATGCTCCTAGCATGTTGAGTAAGCTTTCCTTTAGGTAAAGCCTTCGTAAAATGATCAGCCAGATTGTCATCTGTGTGAACTTTAAGGAATCTTATTTCGCCTAGTGCAATGCACTCACGAACATAATGATATCTCCTATGGTAGTGTCTGGTGCCTTTCTGAGCTCCCGGTTCGTTGGCAAAATGAAGTGCGGTTGAATTATCACAAAACATCCTAATAGGCTCGTTTATTATTAGTACTATACCAAGCCCTGAAATAAACTTCCTAATCCAAACAACTTCCATCAGAGCTTCCGAAGCAGCTATGTATTCAGCTTCTGTAGCAGACATTGCAGTAGTACTTTGCTTGGAGCTCTTCCAGTCCACTACGCCTCTATTCAAAATGAAGACATATCTTGTCTGAGATTTTGTATCATCTCTATCAGTCTCAAATCCAGCATTGTTGTAACACCCACAAATTGGGTCGCAGCGGGTGTGTTACTTCAATGATCAATAACACAAGATATATATAGAACGACCAAAAAGTCATTTAAAACCGATACATTAGATTTAACAAAGTATTTGTTACATAAGCCCGAAGCTTCACTTGTTCGCTTGTTGAAAATAGAAAGATTTCTAGCCCATAACAGATATACAAAATGTAATACGACAAAATCTTTAATGCATGATATCCAAATCAAAACCACCCATGTAATCCTTTGCACCTCGTGCTTATGGACCTCCTGAAAAAACATTGCTTTATAACTTGTAACAATTAATGGTTGGTGAATTAATAGGTTTGATAAATCCGTTAGATTGTGGGACCACAAGATTTCCCGTATTATGATAATGCAAAACAGATGCAGACAGTATATAAAGTAAATACGTGCCCTAAGTCATCGACACTGAAGCTCGACATGAATGAATACAATATAAATTTTCCTTACATTGCCCATGTGATGTTCATACCCGAAGTCAAATTACATCTTATTTGTTCGAGTTGTTTCTGATCCGTATGTCTACTTGCCACAGTAGCGGATCATTGGTACATACACTGACGAAATGTGCAGATGTAGTATTAAACTCGGTTTCTACAATGGAGAAAAGTATTTAAAACCCAAACCTGTATACAGATTTGTAAAGCATAGTATTTACCTAAAATAACACTTACATGTATGTACATCAGTTGTATTATTAGCATCAGGCGAACCATTTTCTATATTAAATGAGCTCTTTTGCATATCCATCGCATTTGCATAATTTGTTGGGATTTAGATCTAATTAACAGTTAAATATATCACGAGTACGCAGCGGAAAGATCAAACACGTATAGAACTTATAATTAACAAGGGATTGAAGATATATACCTTTAGCAAGGAACGTTAGACTGCTTGTAGCAATAAACGTAACTCCGTCTTCAATATACGCATATGTATAATACCACGTGAAACTACCAAGATCAAAAGAATGATCTCTCTAAGTATTCACACACAATACGTTCTTAGCAAACAATGTGTATGCTAGTACTAATAGTGTTTAACCAAACGATCTCTTCGCCTTTGAATCAATCAACAAACGAAGCACCATCTTGATTGTAAAACTCTTAACGACAAAAAACCCGAAGGTTAATTTATTGGTGCATTCGACAATGGGAAGGAGAAAACCGAATCCTTCAAAAGATTTTGAGGTTTGGTCGGCCAAGGGAAAGAGCAAGGAGAGATTTAGGTTTTTTGTTTTCAATTTAATGATTACAAAAACACCGCTAAAGACCTCCCTATGAATAGTCCTTAACAATCTGGTGAGAAAGCAAGTACAATCCCCTTCCATATGTAAGGAGATATCCGGCTTGCTAAGGAAAGAGGGGACAAACCAAATCTTTCTTTTTCCAATTGTGCATATATATCCCTTTAATCACTTAATGACTCATATTTATTCTGTTAAACCTTTTAACGATCGTTTGTTTAAACATTAATTAATATATTACATGTATATATTAAATACATTGTTCTACATATTAACGTATGGCGTACCCTTTATGTCAAGATAAGTTCCCCTTCCCTGGGAGGGGGGTGGGGGGGGGGGGGGGGGGGATCCCGGACATATATAATTTATATTTGTTTATATTCCAACAGCTCCTACTTGGACATGTATAAATTATATAATAACATTGGTAAGCGTCTAGCAACACGCCAATGCTCCCAAAAATATCCGAGTGTGGTTTCATAAAGACACGGACAAATGATTTATGAATTTACAATCCCTTTGTTTCTGATATAACAGTGGTAAAATGGATATGGATCAAAGTCAAATCCATATTTAACGATCTATTCTCGTATATGTAACTAACAAAGATTAACCAAAAATTCAATGAGAACATAATCTCATCGAGTTTTCGGTTACGTGCATACACACATCTGATTAATTTCTACGAGGGGGCCCATTGGCATCATTCTTTCAACCTAATGAAGAAACAAATTCTATATTTCACTTCAAGGCCAAGTCATCATGATTTCAAAATCATTCTGAAAAAGATCCTTATATTATCCATTTTTCAGAATAACTTAGACTAGATCAAGAAGGATTATCCACATATGCAAGACCTACTTGCATCTCAAGTCTAAGAATTTTTCAAATAAAATCACTTACAAGGTTTACTTGATGACGACGATCCAAAAAGTAATTCCCTTGTTGTGGGGAAAATCCAATATTCATCCTATGAATATCATATGAGTTTGGTGGACACATCCTTATATCAACAATATCACCAATCACTCAAAATTGTCTTAATTTAACAATATTCTCATATTGTTAATTGACAACGGATTAATTTAGAATAATAACTATTATTATTCATGGATTTAAACATGCAAATATAGGACACAATTTTAAGATAAAAATAACAAAAATACCAAGTATCATTATCATAAAATAAATTGTTCAAACATCCCTTATCCAAATACTAAACACAGATCTACATGAAACTACTAGCTAAACGAAGTCCCATGCTTCTCTATCATGTTTTCGTAACTTCCTTTAGGTAAAACCTTTGTAAAAGGATTAGCCAGATTGTCATCTGTGTGAACTTTAAGGAATCTTATTTCGCCCAGTGTAATACTCTCGCTAACATAATGATATCTTCTATGGTAGTGTCTGCTGGTCGCTCTCTGACCTCCCGGTTTCGTTATCAAAATTAAGTGCGGCGAATATCACAAAACATTCTAATAGGTTCTTTTATTTTGGGTACTTTGATGCCAAGCCTGAAATAAACTATCCTAATCAAACAGCTTCCATCGCAGCTTTCGAAGCAACTATGTATTCAGCTTCTGTAGCAGACATTGCAGTAGTATTTTGCTTGGAGCTCTTCCAGTCCACTGCGCCTCCATTCAAAATGAAGACATATCCTGTTTAAGATTTTGTATCATCTCTATCAGTCTCAAATCCATCATCGCAATAGCAAATCAACCGAAGTTTCAGCTTCTGAATTTCCACTCATAAACCAAGAACATATCCATTGTATTTTTAAATACTCTAAGAATATTTTTACACAAGCAGTCCAGTAAAGTTCAACAGTGAATATGCTGAAATCGGCTTGTAAATTTTACGCGAACGCAACAAGACATCACGTCTAGTTCATCTCACTGCATACAAATGAACCCACACCGAAGCAATAAGCTAACGATTTTGTATACGCTTCACCTCTTGTAGGCGTTGAAGCAACCTTGTGTATTGTCATGTCAAGTCTTTCTTACATGGGAAATGACAACGTTTGGAAATTATCCATTTTATATCCTCTTTAAGGATCTTATCCATGTAACATTTTACCAAGTCCAATCAATCGCATTTTACCTATCTCTGTAGATTTTTGATTCCAAGAATAAATGGTAGCTTTCCTCCCAAAATCCTTCATAGCAAAACACTTCCCAAGATAATCTTTACACTTGTGTAAACTTAGAATGTATTTTCCATGATGATTATGTCGTCAACATACAAGATGAGAATGTAACATTACTCCCAACTAGTCCCCCCCCCTTTTTGATATACACATGCTTCAATCAGAATTTGATTGATCGAAACCAAACCTTTTGATTTCTCATTAAATCTTTATTTAGCTTCTTGATGCTTCTAAGACCATAATGGATCTTTGAAGCTTTGCTACTTTCTGGGATGATTAGGATCAACAAAACCTTCAGGTTGTACCATATAAATGTCTTCATCAAGATAACCATTTAAGAAGGCTGTTTTTATATCCATTTGCCATATCTCATAATCATAGTATGCCACTATAGATATGAGAATCCTAATAGCTTTAATGTCAGCGACGGGTGAGAACGTTTCTTTATAATTAACCCTATAGAGTTGAGTATAACCCTTTGCTACAAGACGAGCTTTATAGGTGTGTATAATACCATCCATGTTAGTCTTTTTCTTAAAAATCCACTTACTCCCAACAGCCTTACAGCCAGGAGGAAGATCGACCAAGACCCATACCATATTGTCCATCATGGATTGTATTTCCGCATTCATAGCATCGATCCACTTATTAGATTCAGAATCTAACATCGTGGCTTTATAGCTAGTGGGTTCATTAAGATTTCCTAGACTATGCTCCTTCGCTTCTAAATTTAGACTTAAACGATTTGGAGCTCGACTTGTCCTTTCAGACCTACGAATCGGAATATCTTCCTTTTGAGGTGGTTCAAAACCTTCAACCTCCATAGGAATTTTGCTAGTGATTTCAGAAGGTGATGTATCTTCATCTTGAATTTCTTCAAGATCTATGGGCCTCCCACTGACTTCTTGAGTTATGAGATTTTTCTCAAAGAACTCAGCATACCTCCCAACAACTATTTTGTTTTCAGGTGGGAAGTAGAAATAGTAACCCATTGTTTCCTTTGGGTATCCTATAAAGATACACTTAATAGATCTTTGTTGGAGTTTGTCAGGCGTATCCCGCTTCACAAGTGCCTCATATCCCATACCTTTAAGTAAGACTATTTAGGAACTTTTCCATACCATAGTTCATATGGAGTCTTATCAACCTTCTTGGTTGGAACCATATTAAGAATGCGTGTTGCAGAGTCTAGAGCATAATCCCAAAAGGATAACGGCAGAATTGTAAGATTCATCATAGATCAAACCATGTCTAACAAAGTACGACTCCTTCTTTTAGACACCCCATTATGTTGTGGTGTGTAAGGAGGAGTAAGCTGTTGGACAATTCCACAAGCTTTAAGATAATCTTTAAACTCTTGGCTTATGTATTCGCTACCTCAATCTGATCGAAGAGCCTTGATTGTCTTCCCGAGTTGATTTTCCA